>JAAGOF010000071.1:1220104-1294870 GCA_010645155.1 Tigriopus japonicus | reverse complement strand
TATTAATACTATTATATAGGTTATCCCTGGATAGACACAGTTTTCCGTCAAGTAAAATGAATTTCCTGGGTATTTTTGACGAATGTACGACACTTTTACTGGGCCCAAAATAATTTGAGACAAAGTAATTGGCGCAGAATAATTGACGACATATTAATTGGTGGACATAATAATTGGAGACACATTAATTCAAAGTCCAAAATAATTTGCGACAAAATAATTGAAGCGTACAATTGTCTTTTATTTGCGGGTTCGTCACGGAAAATGTTTAAAGCGTAGGTTGTTTGAAATGCCCTTAAGATAGTTAATCATTACTCGATTGTCATAATCCAGAGAAAGTGTGCGCAATGCAGCCATTTGTCTCGTTGATGTCTTAGTCATTGGATTGGTTTTGACACCACTCAGAATAGATGTGATTGTTGCTTCGGTATGGATTTGTTCACTGACCAATGCCTTGAGAAATCGATTAATGGGAGGATTGGCCAGGCCAACGATGTGTTTGAAGCGATTATTGAATCCTTCCACTACATTGTTAGTCTTGGGCTCACTTTTTCGGATATGTTCAAAATGAGATTGAGCAATATTGGGGAAAGACCGTGCTGATGGAATTGACTACAGCCTTTTCGAAATCAATTGTGACCTTAGTAAACTGCGGTTCGAGGCCGTTTTCCTCTAAATTGTCCATAAGAACACTAAAGAAGGTCGTGTACATTTCCTCGTCCTTGTGGGTCATGAGGGCATAAACCAAAGGTACCGCAACATCGTAAACGGGAGCCAAAATGACGTAAAGTTGGTAAAATAGTTTTGGAGCAGACTTGAATAAAGGTAGCCACCAAAACTTAACTGCTTCCCTCCTTGACTGGTCTTAATGAATTCCATTTTGCAACTGACTAAGTTTCACTCAAAATGTCACTTCAATATGCGTTCCAATTATTTTGTCGCAAATTATTTTGGACTTTGAATTAATGTGTCTCCAATTATTATGTCCACCAATTAATATGTCGTCAATTATTCTGCGCCAATTACTTTGTCTCAAATTATTTTAGGCCAGTTAAAATGTCGCATTACCATTTTTGACACTATGGTACATATTCTATAGCTACTTGCAAGTGCAAGGAAACTTCCAAAATGTCATAGGGCACGGGAAATACAACCTGCATCCCAAAAGGAAAGAAAATCCAACATAAATACCAGAAGACCAAACAGTTGTGTTCTGTAAAACTCGCTCAATTTGTGGTCAATTTTAAAATGAGGTGGCATTTCTGGCATTTGTAAGTTTTTAAAATCTGGCAAAGTTAACCTATCAACTAGATTGTTGTAGCAGCAAAATTTCCCTGTGAATCAGGCTTGGAGACAAGCTGCCTTTTCATAACAGACTATCATTTTGTATAGATAGGAATCTTCTAAAGGATTTTGCTAACGCACCCGTAGGCTCCTATCCACATTTTAACCTTCCTCTGGTTGGCAACTCGATTGAAAGGATTGCCAGTTTTGAGACAAAGCAAGGCTGCTTGGTTTCCAAGATCGGGGAAAATAGGCATTTGAGTGACTTAAATGCTAAAATTTGGCAATCCTGACGAAACTTTGATGAGAGGAACACAACCTAGAGAAACGAGGCTTAATGAACTGAGAATCGCAATGGCTTCCGAAAGTTTGATTCACCTTGCTAGGGAACAAATGTAGTGTCAGCATAGTGGAGAACAGTGTTTCAGAGAACTTTAGTGTGGAAAGGTGCCTGGATTTCCAAGGGATTCAAGGTATGTGAATTTACTTGGTGTTCATTAACAACCAAGTAACAACTATGGACCTGAATCCACACGCAAGTTCCTCTTGAAGATGGAATAAGAACCACATTTCCCCCGGAAACTCTCCCTCGGACAAAAACCCGGAATTTCATCACCCTCATTCATTACACAACTTGAACAGCTCAAGAATATCTTGCCTCTCCTTGCATTAGCAACAACAAACTGGCGTCTTTTTTCGAGCTCATCTGTTACCTACAGAAGCTCATGTGAAAGAAGCGTCGTCAGAACACTAGTGACGGTGGATTTATCATGAAGCTTAAAAAAATCCAAACAAACCGAGAAGTGCAAGAGAAAAAAATACAGCCTTTGACCGAAAAATACCCTTGCCAGGGCTTGAATCCGTCTTCTTTTATGATCCAATGACGATCAATCTGTAGTGGCATGATCTATGTAAATTGATTGCAAAATCGACTTTCATTATAACTTGAACTTCCTGATTGATGGTGGTGACAACAAGGGCAAACATTTAAAGCTTCAAAAAATCCAAACAACCCGACTGTGTCGACGCTTCTTTCTCATGACCTTCTTTATTGTTACCTAACTTGAACAACTTACTTTGAATTATCCTGACCTCAATTGGATAATCATACAATGAAAGAAATTTGAAGAAACAAGCATCAATTCTAGAACCTGAATTTATGCCAAGGTGACACAACCCATAAAAACCTAGATTTCCCATAAGCAACAAAGTTTGCCATGTCTTTTTTAAGTACAGGATTGTTGGTGAATGATCAAGAAATTCATAAGTCGTTCAAGACAGGTAACAGATGAGCTCGAAAAAAGACGCCGTTTTGTTGTTGATAATTCAAGGAAAGGCAAGATATTCTTAAGTTGTTCAAGTTGTGTAATGAAGAGGGACGGGCAAAAAGTGCAAATCAAAACAAGCTTTTGGTTACCAAAAGTTGCAGAAAAATCAGCCCAAAATCGTAAAATAAAGTGCAAAAAATGGTCAAAAGCGCAAATAAAAACCAAAAAAGCGCAAATAAAATCGAAAAAAATCGCAAAAAACTGAAATTTCTCAAACAAAAATTCAGATACTCTCTTGTCAACTGCTTGTTATATTTCAATCTTGAAGAAAAAAAATTAGATACTGAAGTAGTAGTAATCAATACCATGCTAGCCTACGCTGGGAGCTATAAAATCGGATTTAGTTTTCAAATTTGAAAAAAAATCATCCAAAAGTATACATTTACAAAGAAGAAATAGCTAACTATCAACAATTTGTTCATTTTAGGCCGAATTCGTAAAAAAATCGTGCAAATAAAGGCGAAAAGTGCAAAAAGGCAAATAAATGTGTTTAAGTTACCAAAAATCTTTTTACACTTTTTTCCCGTCCCTAGTAATGAATGAGCGCGATGAAACTCCGCGTTTTTGTCCGGGGGAGAGTTGCCAGGGGAAGTGTGGTTCTTATGCCATCTTCAAGAGGAATTTGCGTGTGGATTAAGGTCCATAAGCTACAACACTATTCACTTTGCTGGTAATGATGGGCTTGATTGAATGCGGTTGAAAAAGCTTGGCTTTGCAATAATACAAGGGGACGTAGCAAATCAAAAGTTAGAAAGTAAAGAATAATATGTAACGACTTTTAAGCCTGAGAAATTATTTTTGAAAATCAAAGACGTTTGGGGTCAGTTTTGAAAAACTGTTCCACCTGAAAACCCCATGGACCACCATTATAGCACCCCTCCATGCATCAGGATCCGGCCAGCGGCCACGGTGTTTCACCGGGGAAGATGCCCCCTTCAAATCGATAATTATTTTATGGAGAGGGTCGGAATGACTCGGGGAATTGATATCGACACTGTCTTCTATCGATTGTCGAGGCTGGTCGGCCAACCCGTAACCTATAACTTGGTGCGTTTAAATTGCGACATCGCCGCTACGTATTTGGCATCGGGGAGGGTCGAGTGGACAACGAGGAACATGGGATCGGCTGCGGTTGAAAGGATTCCATTTATGAACCTTTTTGATGGAGTTATTAACCGGGCTGTGCTCCGTGAATGTGAACTCACGGTTCAACTCTAAAAAACCGAAGAAACAAACCATTCATTTAAATTTACCGTACTTCAATAAATAAAATCCCCATTTAAAGATATTTAGTTAAAAGTATTTATTTTAGTGAAGTATTGGTAATACTTCACCATCCAATCGAAATCAAACCCGATAAAGTCGTGAAGTGGTAGAGGTTCTCACGATCAGCACAAACTACTTGAGGGGCCTCCGTAGTGTTAACCGAGCTAGGTCAGGGATGTTTGGTACTGAAAATCAAACGGAAATCGACCAAAAGTCCAAAAGAGAGTGCGCCAATCCGTGTTTTCTGTGTTTCAAGCGGGCCCAGCCAAGTCCTCGCCTTGTTAAAGGTCAACCACACACCCCAAAATCAGTCCGATGTGGGTGGGTGTTTCGAAGACATCAAGTTCAGCCATGAATGAATGAATGAATGAAATAGTGAATATATGACCACATCAAATTGTCTTTTCTACAAGATGACGATCAAGTGATCAAATGAAATCGGATGACTAGGTTACCTGCTACAACCTTCGGAAATGAGAGCCTTAACTAACGCAAAAAGAACGAATAGTGAATATGGACCTTTATCCGAATGCAAATTCCTCTTGAAAAAGGATCAAGGATCAACTCTCCCCAGGACCAAAACAGGGAGTTTCTTTACGCTAATGCTTTACACAACTTGAACAACTTAAGTATATCTTACCATTCCTCAAAGTATCAACAAAAAAATAGCGTTTTTTCCGAGCTCATCTATTATCGGACTTGAACAACTAATGAATATCTTTGAACTTACATACACTGAACCCATCCACATATTATCATGAACTTAATTAACACATGCCAAACTTTGTATGAAATCAAGATTGTCATAGGTTGTGTCACTATGGCATAACCTCATATTTAATGATGGTCCATCATCGAATTTCTTTTATTGTATGGTTATGTCTTTTAGTTCAGGAAATTCAAGGACAGGTAAGACATTCTTAAGTCGTTCAAGTTGTGTAATGGATGAGCGCAATAAAACTCCGCATTTTGATCTAGGGGAGTTTGTGGGGGAAATTTGCTTCTTAATCTCTTAGGTCATCTATTAATCACCTATCAGGTCGGTTGTTGAGGTAGTTTGGAAGTACAGTGGAGGCATAGATAGAAATACAAATGAAGCACAGGAGACGGAGTAGAAATATCCATGCACGATCAAGTTTCGCTACATAAGCTGCGTTTTTCAATCGCAGCTTACATTTAAATGCAATACTTGTCTCTTACAGTCCTAATTTTGATTAGAAATAATTATGGTTTTTGTTCTTTGGTTAATGGGATGTGTTTAGTGAAATAGAGTACATTTTGATAAGTAGTAGTTCTTGGATAAAGTTGCCGTTTTTAGCCTGAAAGTTGCAATATTAATTAAACAAAATAGCACCTAATTCAATGACTATTGCCAAAAGGTTGATATTTTCTGACCTAAAAATGCCATTATGTTACATAAAAACCACAAATGAGGCCAAATTTATGTTTCAAGCCTCGACTTGTAATTTGTCTCTTTAAACCTTGGCTTTTTTTTACATGCATTACATGTGCTGCATTGAGAGATCTCCCTGTGTTTTTTGTATTGTGAATACAATTACACAGTTACACAAATTTTAATAAAACATTTTGATCAAAGATTGAGGCTTAGAATCATATATTGATTTAGGATTTACTTTAGGCAGAGGAGGAGGAGAACGAGGTTTATTTTAATAAGCATTGAAGCTTTTGGTTATAAGAGAAACAGTATTGCTTTGGGGTTCAATAGGAGCTTTCTTACAAATGCCTTGGTGTGCTTCTTGCACTATATTTTCATTTCATTACATTTCATTGCTTTTTCATTGGTTTGGGGCCTTTTCATTTGAGCTGGTCTTGGTGAGAACACCTTGATGCATTGCAAAAATGATGAGCTGCATTGAGAGAAAACAAATTGAAAATCAAATATTGTGTCCCTGTGTTTTTTGTATTGTGTCTACACGTTGAATCCAGGTTAATTCATTCTGAAACAAATAAGCTCGTGAAACAACTCAGTGATTGAATTTACATTTAACTTTGTCTGACTCACTTTGTTTGCTTTCTTGATGCTTTGATGAGCAGACTTTGGTGCTCCTTATTGAATCATTCGCTAGTTGAGCGGAAATCAAAGATTCAAACAAAGATTGACATGATCTATTTTCCTTCAATGGTTTCGAAAGCTTATTAAAACAAGAATGATATGACGAATTGTCTTTTGATGGGTTCGAAAATATATATTTCACAACCTGCATACGCAACATTATAATTTTAGTCACGTAACCTTCCTAGTTCTTCCGAAAGCTGTTATGATCCCTCGTCTCATTAAACAGCTTGTTGATCCTCGAATTAAGAAACATAGCCAAACGACCACTCCTTATCCACGGGGTGTTGCACGTGCACGCGGTCTCCAACCTCCAAGGTTGTCAGTGAATGTCCCGGGGTGGCCGCGACCCGTCGATCGTCGGCCACTTTCCTGGCTTCGGGGGGGAAGTCATGACGAGTGGCCTCGGGATGAAATCTCGCGAAAGAGGAGTGGCGTGCGGATGGCAATAAAGGGTTAAGATCTAGTATTTCGGACCGGGCGTGTGTTAAACTTTAGCTAGATTTTCCTTAAGTTGGAATGTTTCGTGACGGAAAAAAATAAAGAACGTCCTCCACGTGCGAGGCAATTTGGCCCCAAAGACCTGTTGTCCTGGATTTATCACGTAAGCCCAATGATTTAGTTACCAGCAAATGTTATTAGTGGTTGAATGAGGCAATGAGCTGGATTGAACTTTGGACTATGCTTAACGATGTTCATTTTTTTCAGTAAGGTCATTTTAGAAATTGTCCCAAAGCACTTACTATGATTAAAAATACCTTACTCTACTAGTGAAATGTATTATGAGGAAGTCCCTCATTTCAGCAGTTTTTTGAGCAACACGTTTGGTCGTCCTTAGTCAGTACCCCTTTGCTTTTTCAAGCAGAGAAGTGCGAACCTCCTACTATGTCTTTTTCTTTTTCATGACGCGCGCCGGGTCCGAAATTGTAGATCTTAACCCAATAGTACCCATATATAACTTATATTGGGTACTATATAATAGTACCCAATAACCCAAAAGTACGGATATGTCGACCGAAAAATCCCGTAGCCGGCGAGTATCCGTCCGCGCGAGGGGTACAACGGCACTCGAGTAAGGCGGAGCGGAAATCATCATTGTCGTGCCCACCTATCTTCTTCAAAAGGGACTTGCTTGACTCCGGCCTCGGCCAGTCCGTTACTCCGAGGGTTGTAAGGGGAACTTTGTTCAACAAGGCATGGATATACTTACAGAAGAGGATGCGAAGACAGCTTTTTGTTGTTGTTTTTGAGAGCCCAATGAGACCCTCTGGAGTGAACGATAGGGAAGTGTTATGGACTCAATATTCAATATTTTATACTACATCAGTGAACAAATTGTCTAGACATCATTCTAGTTTGTGTTTCTGTCTCTTAGAGATAATTAAATGCAACCCACTCTTGGGTAAATCACGTTCACCACTCATTGTCAACCCTATTCAACTTATCCTGAAATACCAATGGTTTCAGATTATAAGTACCAAACAACACCATCAAAGCGAAGAATACAGTGCTCCATGAGAGTGATCTGTTCTTCACTGCATTCTGCATGAATAATCAGTAGAGACGGGCGTTTCGTGCAAATAAAAGCATGCGCGTTAAATGGAATACATATTCACCTTCAAAGATATTGCTGAGCGTAAACAACTTCACCTCTTATGAAATCAAATCAGAACCTCACAATAGGCCTTGTCTTTGTTCCTGTTAACAGGACAGCTGCGGGAGTACTTCTAATGTCACTCCAACTTGAATTCAATTGATTTCAAGTTGAATAGAATGAGCCGCGTCTGTGAACGTGGAATTTTATTCCATATAACGTCCATCGTCTTTTTAACACGAAATGCCCGTCCCTAAATTAATCAGTGTGAGGGAATCATCAACAACTCAACTATTAGTTGACAAGAAAATTGTTTAATCTCGTGCTTCCTCTCGGTTTGGCTGATCAAAATGTTGATATTTGGCATCTAATGGATTTCAAGGATTTCAGACGATAAAATGCTGACTAAAAATGATGTTTTTATGGGGAAGAGTGTGGATACTGTGGCTGTGAGTTTCATTGTTAATAACATGGCCACAGTTTTCTAAAAAGACACCCAATCTTCATGAAACTTGATCGAAGTATAACTGAACTCGTTGTCTGAAGTTGGTATAATTATATTTAAGTTACATATGCATTTATTCGAGATCCATTCTCCATTTTGTGCGAGATATTGGTCTGAAGGAGCTCAGTCTTGACTAATTCCCGAGAACAGAAAGCAGCATTATAAAAATGAATGGTAGGAAAAGGAGCGCTATCTAATGCTGCAACAATGTTCTGAAGCGATGTTTGCTATCAAACACCTATAGAGGTGGTGAACAATTGATTGTTGTCCCCCTCTATTCCTGCCCCACCAGCCTGCCGCGTAGACATCGCTAAAGGCCAGCCAGCACTGTCCAGGCACTCGGGAAGAGACAAAACTCAACATAATTTTAACTATTTCGCAATATGTGTTATATTGTACTGATAAATAAGTATCATAATTGTTTACCGATATCAAAAAGGACATTGGTTGGTGACATTGTTGGCAAATTTACTTGAAATATTAGGCAATTTGTCTCTTTCTAAGTGCCTGGACAGTGCTGGCTGGCCTACAGCGATGTCTACGCGGCAGGTCATGGCAGTGTCCATGGCGAAAGACAACAATCAATTCTTCACAACCTCTATTTCTATCGTTTTTTGGCAATTTCGTTCAAATTCACTGCAGAGCCGCACAGTTTTAAGGGCCTCATTGGGCTACGCGTCAGCTGAAGTTCGCGTCCTGTGGTGAGAGGTTCCTGAACAAGGATGCCGAACTCCTTGCAAACTTCCGCAAATTTCTGCCGGAATTGTGGCCCCCCGTCGGATTTCAAGCGCTTGGGAAAGCCCACTTCATGAAACCAGGCTTTCAATTTCTTCCAGACCGCGTCGGTTGTGAGAGAACTCATTCTGGAGACAAAAGGAAAACCGCTGAAGTGGTCTACCATAATGAGGAATGTCTGGCCTTCCAAATCGAAGAGGTCAACGGATACCGCATCCAGGGGGGCTTCAGCGTTGTCGATGGCTGAAAAAACCGGTTTCATGGGCAAGGAGGGTAAATTCTTAACACAAACCGAGCATCTTCGGATCCAGAGCTCGATCTCGTTTTTCATGCCCGGCCAGTAGCACAACTGACGAACTAATTCATAAGTTTTTGAAATCCCGGAGTGCGATAGATGTAACAACTCCAGAATTCTCTGCCGAGCGGGGCGGGGCACAACCAACCGATCACCAACCAGTATCAAATCATCTCCCAACTCATCGTCGATCCGGAGTTCGTCGGCGACACCACCGTATGGAGAGAGTGGACGAGGAAGAGGGTGGCCGCGATGCACACATCCCCGTAAACGGTTGTATTCATCGTCAATGTTTTCTTTGATGATATTAAATGCTGGGTCAGTCTCGGACACGGCCGCGCAAAGAGCCACCTCAAGAGATGGATCAGCGGCAAACACAGGGGCACAGCTGAGAGCATCGGCAATTAGGTGGCTTTTCCCCCTACTCCACGTTGTTGAAAACGAAAACTGACTCAAATTTTCGCATAACCTTTGAAGACGTGTGTTGTTTAACGTTGCGAGTGGTTTCTCAAAGATTCCGAGAAGTGGTCGATGGTCTGTGATGATTTCAAACTCTGGCATTCCCCGTAAATAGTACGAACATTTTTGCACAGCAAACCATATCGCACTGAGTTCCAATTCAATAAATCCTTTGTGCAGGTGATAAGGAGCAGGAACCACATTGGATCAATCGTATTCTGCCATGTCCATCCACGGCTCTCTCCCGCTGTATCAAGGCGAATCCGAGCCCGTGTAACCGAGAAGCATCAGTCAAAAGTTGGGTGTGCAACTTGGGATTGAACGGTTTCATGGTCGGGGAGCCACAACCATGCCGATGTCATCTTCAGCAATTCTCGCATTTTAACGGTGGAATGTTGGAGATCAGGAATAAACGCTCCAAGCTGATTCGCCAACCCGAGAAACGAGATTAAGTCAGTTACTGACTTCGGGGTTGGAAAATCTCGGAGAGCAGAGAGTTTTGAGGGGTCGGGCTTCATGCCGGTGGATGACACAATGAAACCGGCGAATTTGACGGACTGTCCAATTTCAAACTTCTTAATAGAAAGTTTGATTCCGTGCTCCCAACATTTCCCTATGACACTTGCAAGACGATCCATTAATTCAGGCAGGGTAGTGGCCTGAACGCAAATGTCATCAATTATTTTTGCCATCCACTTTTTGTGCTTAAATTCCTCCAAAGCCATGTCAGTCCTCAAACTGAACACATCACCACTCCCTTTCCAGCCCATTGGGGCGACAAGAGGGCGATACTTGCTGTCGGGTAAAAGAAACACACACAGAAATGATGATGCCTCACGCAACGGAATTTGGAAATAGCCATGCACTGCATCGAGTTTGTCGAACCAACGGCTTTCCGGCAAGATTTGATGCATTAGATCGGAAACTGAAGAAAACGGATGCACGGGTCTTTTTGTAGCCTTATTCAATTTCCGATAATCGACGACCATTCTCACATTGCCTCCCCCTTTTGGAACGAAATGTGCAGGGGCACACCATTCCGTATTTTCCGGACAACGGACCATCATCTTGGCTCTAATGAGCTCCCGACAAAGAGCGGTGGATTGCTCCTCGTAATGAACAGGTATTGATCGAGCAGTGGTAACATGATAAGGAGTAATACCTTTTCTGTTATCGAGCTCAATTTTCATGGTACCAAATCCCTTCATTGATCCAGCAGCCTCGTCTAGTGAAGATACCATAACGTCAGATGAGTTGACCAGAAACTGGCGGATGCGTTTGACATCATTTCCTACATTTTTCTCAATGCGGCCAATCACGTTCTCGATATCCTTCACCTGATCTGACGTCAAGGGCGTAATCGTGACATCCTTCCTGGTGGCGTCCGTATTCATCTTGCTTATCTTGTCGGCGTGGACAACGGAGATCACGGCTTGGCAGTGATGGACTGTGGGGAAATCAGGGGGCAGGATGCCCAGGGACATAAGGTCCTTTTTCCCAATCAAAGGATCAACGATGTCAGGTGATATGATTGCCGAGATCTTCGTTGAAGGTCCCCCCTTAACGTTACCAAAAAAGGTAAATTTTCCAATATTTCTTAAAGTGGTACCATTGGCGGCGCTGAAGATCGAGTGGGCCGGTTCCAACACTTTTCCTTTGGGAAAAACTTCTTGTGAAAGAACTGTGCACGCGGCACCAGAATCTGGTAAGCCGTTGATAATAATTTTGTCAGTAGTTGTAATTTCGATAAATTCCCTTGCAGTTTGAGATCGTGATCGAGTTCTGACGATATTCAGCTTCAACGTGGACGTGGATCGACTGGTGTCCCCCCAATAGTAGACTCCAGATGAAGCACGGCGTGTCCGTTGACGAGGGCGTCCCCGGCTGGTTAAATCGCCAGAGTAGCTTCCACCGCAGCTCACGACAGTTGTTGCGAGAATATCTTTGGCTTCATCTCGGTGTTGTGTGTTTGATGATGCATGTGGCGACACATCCCTGCCCATGAGAAGTGCTGCGATCTTTGACATTTTTGTGTCGTAATCCTCATTGATTCGAACCTTGTTGTGAAGAACGGCCATGACATCCCTTTCCAAGTCCTGTTCGTTTATCAACTCATCATAAAGGTCCATCATCTCATACAAATTGTCCTCCGCCTCACCCAGAAGACGCCATTGACGGTCGACATCGGCGTTTGGCTTGTTGAGCTCACAAATAAGCCGCAACTTCTTCGAAATTTGAGACTCTCTGTTCATCACTTTCTCTTTGAGGCCCATCTTGATGACTTAGACCACTGGACGTGACGTAGTTTAGTAGTGGAGACGACGTGCTCCTTTAGATCAATCAAAATGGCGTGTCAAGAGGCGTATGAAAAGATGTAGACCTTGTCTATGAAGAGGGTGGAGCGTGGTTCAGACTACTGTTGCGCCATGTAGAGTGGGTGTGGCCCGAATGAGAACGGAGGACGAAAGAGATGACTACACTTGATGGTAAGACAAGAACGACTGGTCATGTATGGACATCAGTTGACATATCATAGATCATAGGTGCATGAAGCATAGATGACAATACAGGGAATACTCCACTCAGAAGTTGGTGAGCTTGAGAGTTGAACCTAAAAAATGATAGGTTTGGCCAGTGTGGCCAAGTTTAAGTTCAAAGATGAACACTGGCCCCTTATTGTCAAAAGATGGTCAGAAGAGGTAGGCCATTGTCTAGAATTCCAAAGTTTAGAAAGAAGTTGTTCAAAAGGAGTTGTCAGATTTGAAATTGACTTCGACATACTTCAAATTAAGCAAATTGGATGTGGTCCAAGCAAAGATTAGGGCCTCTCTGGCTACCCTGATTTTGGCAGAATAAACAGATTCAGACTCGCTTTACTGGTGACACCGTTCAATTTAACTTCGTTTAAGTTAAATCCATTATTATGAGCACGCCCCAAGATCCATTGTACGGCACGAATGATCTCGTTGACGGTATCGCCATTGCTGTTCGGACGGCGTTGAGTTCCATTTCCTTTCCGGGTACCAGTGCGCCAGTGATCAATGCAGTTGCACTCAAGCTTCCTATATTTGACTCCGATGATGCAGAATTTTGGTTTGCAGCAATTGAGGAAGAATTCAAGGTCAAACATATCCCTACAGTTGGAACAAGTAAATACCAACTCCTTAAAGCAAGTGTGTGCAAACTTATTTAGCACTGGGCCAAATTGGCAGGACCGTTGGCGCTCGCGGGCCACACCATCCAAAACTGCAAATAATTTCTAGTATTAAATTCGACAATCTACCTACCCTACATATGCATAATCAAGACATGACAATGACAGATCCTCTCGCGGGCCACGTGAAATCAGCTCGCGGGCCAAATTTGGCCCCCGGGCCAGGGGTTTCACACCCCTGCCTTAAAGAACGACTAACCTGAGCGTTTGGAACAACTAAGGAGCAACAAATCAAAAAAAAAGTTGCGCGATCTTGAGCTCAATTACAATGCATTTGATCGTGAGTTGCTTACCATTAAGTTAGCGGTCCGTCCTTTCCGTTGGCAACTGGAGGCACGCGAATTCACGGTTTACACTGATCACATGCCTCTTACATTCGCTTTCAATCGCAAAACACCTGCTTGGACTGGTCGTCAACAAACAACCCTTTCTGAATTGAGTAAGTACTCCCTCATCTTAAGGCATGTCTTGGGCAAATCTAATTCAGTTGAAGACGTATTATCCCGTTTTTTTCCTCATATTCAAGATACACAGCAAGGGTTTCAAGCTCATTTTAGTACAGTAACCCAATTAGTTGACCACGTTAAACATATTACGGAAGGGCTTGAAAGTCACGAGTCAGTTGATATAATCTATCTGGACTTTGCCAAGGCCTTTGATAACTTTTGCTCGATCAACTCAAAGAGTTTGGGATCCAGGGCAAGGTCCTGAATTGGACTGGTAGTTTCATGAGTGATAGGAAACAAATAGTCAAGGTTGAAGGATCATTTAGTGGCATGTATGATGTCAAGTCAGGTGTTCCACAAGGTTAGATTTTAGGTCCGCAAAAGGAAAAGTAACCTCCTTGGCCGCCAAGTTGCAATGCTATTGCAAAAAACGCTTTTAGTGCCTTTTAGTCCGTTCATATTTAGGCATACGTTTCAAATTTCAATGCATTATTGCTCTCCATTTTGTTTTGACAACTTATTGATGTTAACGTGTTTGACATCATGTCGAAAATGGATCAACCCGATTTTTGATTGCACCTATGTACAATTATTATTCAGAACTTTTATTCAAATTGCATTAAAAAGGTATCATTGCACAATTGTTAGACTCTCAAATGTAAAAATCATATGTTGTCAACATGGAATATGAACCACTTGAAAGGTCATCCCGGGTCATCCTTTCACATTGGCTGGGAGTGTTTAAATCGTACTTAGCCCATAAATGTCATATTTCAATTATATTTCATAAATAATACAGCTAACTTTCTTATAGAGAAAGCACTATCATATTGCACAATGGGTGTACAAAAATGCAAAGAGAAAGTATATTGAAGCCAACAAATTATTTCTAAACTAACGGCACAGGAATGGGACGTGAAAGTGCAATAGTTGTTCTATTTTTGTGATGAATTTGAATATCGTTTGTCTGTGCTCTTGTTCTGTACCTCCTATTCCCTTGTGCGTTCTTCCTGTGGTATTTAAACCCTTCGTTTCTTTTCTTTCGGGGTAGTGCATTAATGACTGTCATGTCGTATGTTCCCGACAATAAAATTCGTTCCAACCTTTAACTAGTTTATTTAATAATAATAAGTTTTATTGCGACTCATGGTCATGTCAGGGCGTATAAATATGCAAAAAATATATAGATATATGTTCTATCATATATAATCAATGGTGACATGTCAGTTGGTAAAAACGTTAAAATGGTCGACTAGAAAGTGATATCACAGATGAGCTGACTAGAATACGTTTCAGTGCACATGGAAGAAAGGAAGCGGATATTGACAAACAGAACAGATACAATTGGGTAGCGGTAGATGGTGAAAATCTTGGTTATTGCAGTAGAGGGGGTGGGTCAGATTGAACAGATCCTTCGTCAGTTCCCGTCGTTGATGGAGTTGGGCAGGAAGCCGGACGAAGGTGTGAGACCGCCAATTTTCCGAAGGGATGTCGGGCCAAGATAAATGGGGTGTTGTCAAGTCCTTGACCGGGAAGGACAGCAAATGTCTGGACATCACCTCCGGAAAGGTCAGGTTCCCAACACTGTTGGACACTAACCTTGCCAACCCGATGGTGAAGGGCTCGGTTTCGCATATGAAATGCGTCCATGCATTATTGGCATATTGGGGCACGCAGAGGTATCTTTTCAGGAATTTGGTGAAGGTGGCATCGGCGGATTTGAGGGCGGATTGGGCGGAGTTGGGAAGCCAGAGGTGCAGGCCGTAGAGGAAGATGGGGGTGATGTAGGTCCGGAAGAGTTGAAGGACTATTGGAAGAGGGAGGTTCTTGATTGGAAGTCTATTGTATATGTATCCGATCCTGGCCCTGGCCTTGGTTATTGCGATGTTGAGGTGTTTGGTGAAGGAGAGTTGGGTGGTGAAAGTGAAACCGACATAGTTAAAAAACTTGACGATTTCAATCGGACTATTGTTGATGTGGAAGGAGGTGGGAGGCAGACGACCTTTATGGAAAAACATGGCCTTCGTCTTGATGGTATTGACTTGAAGGCCGTTCTCCTGGCAATAACCGTGGAGAGCATTGATGGCATTTTGCAATTCCACGGCTGAATCAGCCAAGAGAACCAGGTCGTCTGCATATTGTAAGTATTGTATGCTATTGTTGTTGATGATGGGGCCTTGGTGAGAAAGGGCTTCGGGCAGGTCGGATACATAGAGGTTGAAAAGGATTGGCGATAGTGGATCCCCCTGCGGAAGGTTATTTAGGTGCCTTCAGTCGAGCACAGCACATGGCGCAGCGTTGGATGAAAGCCATCACGTTGATGGATCAAACGAACGTGCGGATCCTGTGGACCCTATTGTTGAATGGGGGAACTGAGTCAGAGAACAATGTCACCAAAAGTTGAACCGGAGTCCCTTTCCAGGTTAAAAGGAAAACGTGGACATTTTCGTTTCCGAGCTCATGCGGCTTTCTTTGCCCTGAAATCCCGTGTCGAGGATCTTCAATCCATCGATATTGTTAATGTGGAGATGTGGCAGATTTCCAGCTTGGAAAGTGAAATCCAAGCTGTGGAAAGTCGTCTTGAGGTATATGTAGATGCCCATGTTCAAGTTCAGTGCGTCGGTGGAGACGATTTGGAGGAAGAAGTTGACCATGATGAAGATGGGTCGTTCATCAATGAACTTCAAAATAGATTGATTGCGATGGAGCAAGTTATCCGTACATTACGTTTTCGCCATGGGAGGTGCCCATCCAACCAACCTTCATCCTAAGAATTACGACGTACATCACGGATCAACACGTCATTGAAGCCTGATCCTTTGCCTCCAGATATTTCGTTGCCGTCATTCCACGTGTGGAGGCAAAAGTGTATGGACTTTTACCTGTCCAACAGTATGGACCAATTTTCCGTGCCAGAGCAACGTGCTCAGCTCCGTGGGTGTATGGACGTGGCGATGATTCAGACAATATCTCAGTATTTGGATGTCTGTGATGATGAACCCGTGGTCGACGTGTTGGATAAAATCCAATGTCACGTCGCCAAGTTCGTAAATATAGTTCGCCGTAGACACGATTTCAACACTCTGGAACAGAAACCAGGAGAGTCGTTTTGCGATCTGTTCGTGAGACTCAAGCTTGTGGGTAGCTTGGCTGAGCTCGAGAAGATCTCGTATGAGGAGATACTTGCCTCTCGTTTGATTGTGGCCGTGTCTGACCAAGAGTTGAAGAGAGAGCTCTTGTGCCTGGACAACCCGTCCTTGGCCAAGGTCAAGGCCAAATGTGAGTCTTGGGAGTCTGGTGGTGCAAATCTTGTTGCCCTTCAAGACAAAGTTGTTGCCCGTGCTGTTCGCATGTCCATGTACAAGTGAGAGAAGCAACAAAATCGAGACCAATCTCGTGAATCCGTCGGAAAACCTACCAGTTCGTGTGGAAAGTGTGGTTTTGAAGAACATTTTGGTCCAATTTGTCCGGCTAAAAATAAAAGGTGCCGTGATTGTGGGAAGCAAGGCCATTTTGAGCGAATGTGTGTTTCGCCCAGAGCCAGTGATTCGATCGGCTCGTCTGCGAGTGAAAGTGTGACCACTTCCAGAGTTGGCGTGTGTAGCACCAAAGTGCAAGGAGCTAGATTGTTACCCACACCTCGAGCCGAAGTTGTTGTGTCTGATGGACACAAAAAAAATCGGGTTAAATTGGGGTTAAATTTGAAGCCAATGTCTTGCCAGACAGTGATGCATCACATTGCATTTTCCCCACCCAGCTTATTCGCCGCCATTGTATAAAGGTGGATTCATCAAATAAGCATGTCACGGTGTTTTCCTCAAAAACAACGGTTCAAAAAATTGCCAAGACATGTATTAGTACTTTTTGAAATCAGGACGTCAAGGGCTACAATTTCATTGTAGACGACAAATTAATCCTAGGCTTTAAAAAATATATGATAACTTAAAAGTGCATATTTATTAAGGATTTCACCTTCAACTAAAATTTTCTCGCTTAAATTTGTAAAAAGGTGATGCCAATGTAGCTTTACAATGAATATTGAAAAGGTATTATATGTTTAAGCACTTGAAATACTCGAATTACTGTTTAGGAAATGGCCTCATGTGAGGTGATTCTCTGCTTTTGACAATCTTGAGTCTCTTTGGCCAGTATTATACTTACAATGAAAGATGCTTAGGTGTTTCCGGAAACCACTGGTAGCAAAAACCTCCATTTTGATGTTGTACATTCACTTCAATCGTTTCTTTTTCAAAAACATGCTCGATTCCACCATTGTTTTGATTTCAAATATAGTCACATTCTTAATGGCTTACAGGATTGCCAACAAACAAATGACTTTGACGCCATATCGTTCTTTACTCTGGCCACTCACTTGGCCGGCATTCCTCCCAACTGTCACAAATGTGTTCGAATCTGGCAAGGCTGTTTGCCATCCTTCCTTTAGTTTTTCATCAATCGGATCACAGACAAAGTCGAAAGGAGGCTCCCTGCTTGTGCCAGTTTTCCAGCAATAGAGGTTGTGAAGAATTGTTTGTTGTCCCCCTCTATTCCCGCCCCACCAGCCTGTTGCGTAGACATCGCTGAAGGCCAGCCAGCACTCTCCATCCACTCGGGAAGAAACAAAACTCAACATAATTTTAACTATTTCGCAATATGTGTGATATTGTACTGATAAATAAGTATCATAATTGTTTACCGATATCAAAAAGGACATTGGTTGGTGACATTGTTGGCAAATTTACTTGAAATATTAGGTAATTTGTCTCTTCCTATGTGTCTGGACAGTGCTGGCAGGCCTACAGCGTGTCTACGCGGCAGGTCTTGGCAGCGTCCATAGCGAAAGACAACAATCAATTCTTCACAACCTCTATAGATAGAGACTTCTTCCTACAGAAAAGCGCTCTATGAACAGGGGAGCAAGGCTTGACAGTTTTGCATTTGGAAGACCAGTTATAATGATTTTTAGTCAGATGAGCATCCCTGTTCAAGCAGTTGTGGCATGAAAAACTTACTAGTTGGGCCTTCAATTTGAAGTAAGAAAATTGGCAATCCTGTAAGCTATTATGAACGTGACTATATTTGAAATCAAAGCAATGGCGGAATTGAGCATTTTTTTGAAAAAGAAACGATTGAAGTGAATGTGCATCATTGATATGGAGATTTTTGCTACCAGTGGTTTCCGGAAACACCTAAGCATCTTTCATTGTAAGTATAATACTGGCCATAGAGGCTCAAGATTGTCAAAATCAGAGAATCACCTCACATGAGGCCATTTCCAAAACGGTAATTCGAATATTTCAAGTGCTTAAACGTATAATACCTTTTAAATATTCATTGTAAAGCTACATTGGCATTACCTTTTAATAAATTTCAGCGAGAAAAAAATTAATTGAAGGTGTAATCCTTACTAAATATGCACTTTTAAGTTATCATATATTTTCTAAAGCCTAGGATTAATTTGTCGTCTACAATGAAATTGTAGCACTTAACGTCCTGATTTCAAAAAGTACTAATACATGCCTTGGCAATTTTTTTAAACCGTTGTTTTTGAGGAAAACACCGTGATGTGATTGAAGCCGTAAATGGCTCTCGTTTAACGTGCGATGGTGTGGTTGATCTCCAGTTGAAATGGTTAAACCATCGCACCCCTGTGAAAGTTTTCGTCAGCTCCGATGTAGAAGTTCCCATTATTGGCTGGTCAACCATGATCTTGAATATGATGGAGAGGAGCAAATTTCTCAACGAAACTCGTCGTCGTCCAAGAAGAAACGTTCTTTTGTTCCTAACCCACTCTATGATCAATCCTGCTTTGACATCCCGTCATTATCCAAGGATTTTTTTGCATTATTTTACTTAGCCACAGGTATGTTAAGAAAAAATTTCCGAAATACGGCTGTATATTCTATAAGGCTGGTCTACACGTGAAACAAAACGGCAAATATTTGGTCAAATCCAAGACAAAATTAGCTTGATCGCAAATATTAATTTGTGTTTGTCAAATATTTCCGACTTTTAGGCTGGTCTACACATGAAACATTTTGGCTAGATTATTTGTCAAATATTCCAAAAATGTTTGGTGTTTGCCAAATGTTTCCTTTCTGTTGCTTCTACACGTGAACGTGCAGTTTGTCAAAAAAATTTCCTTTGGCCAAAGTCTTGCCAATTTTTTCAAATTGTTTCAAACTGGCACTGCCAAATACGGTTTGAAAACCAGTCACCTTTAACAGAGTCCCGTAATTTAGAAATTGAATTGTATACTGCCACATATTGTCTCTTTTCAACGACATTTTTTTTAATCTTGCTTTCTGTCCAAGACTTTTTTCTTTCCTTCAGTGTCATTTAATTTGGATGGAAAGTCTTACTCATAACGCCACGCTATGGACATTGACAATATCCACTGTCATTTTCAGTCCTTTTCTTGTCCCTCCCAACCATTTTAAGACCTATACTCTCCACTGGCATTTGGTTTTGTTGAGTTGGGTTTTGGTGAACATTGGCAGTCATAACTGCCATTTGGCAACGTTGCTACCTTGTAAACTCCTCCGAACCTGTCAGTTGACGCTTTTGAGACGTGACTAGTCTATAAAGGCTGGTCTACCCATGAAACATTTTGGGCAGATTATTTGTCAAATATTCCGAAAATGTTTGATGTTTGCCAAATATTTCCTTTCTGTTGCTTCTACACGTGAACGTGCAGTTTGTCAAATATTTTTCCCCTTAGCCAAAGTGTTGCCCATTTTTTCAAATTGTTTCAAACTGGCACTGCCAAATACTGTTTGAAAACCAGTCACCTTTAGCAGAGTCCCGTAATTTAGAAAGTGAATTGTAAACTGCCACATATTGTCACTTTTCAACGACATTTTTTTCAATCTTGCTTTCTGCCCAAGACTTTTTCTTTCCTTCAGTGTCGCTTGATTTGGATGGAAAGTCTTACTCATAACGCCACGCTATGGACATTGACAATATCCACTGTCATTTTCAGTCCTTTTCTTGTCCCTCCCAACCATTTTAAGACCTATACTCTCCACTGGCATTTGGTTTTGTTGAGTTGGGTTTTGGTGAACATTGGCAGTCATAACTGCCATTTGGCAACGTTGCTACCTTGTAAACTCCTCCGAACCTGTCAGTTGACGCTTTTGAGACGTGACTAGTTCGTGTGTTGGAAGCTTACTGACTGTTTATTCAATATCTACATGCATATGTACAGTGAAGGCGAGGGTTGGAAGCGAGAACGCAACACCTCCCCCGAGATTATTGCACAATATATATGGCAATAATATTAAAAATACACAATAAATAATGAGTATTATCAACACAATATAGGCGAACGAATTTGGTTATCAATTGTGGGGGTACTATAAATAAGCCCCGGTAATGCCCCTCTAGGATTCCTGCCAAAAAATAAGAAATTTGGGCTAAGCCCATTTTCACGAGGAGTGGAACGAAATTCGTGTAGGCTGGACGGGAAGTCTTGGTTCGTCTCGGCACATTTCTTCAACAGCATTTTTCCGTTTTTCACGGCGCTTTCAGCTAACATTTTGAGTATATCCTCAGTAGTTGTCTTGTTCATCTTTTCGATGATTAAATATCCCGAAAAGGCATCGACCAAAACTATGTACTTTGGTTTGGTAGGTTTGATCTTGTGTATATGTTTGAAGTTGCTCCCTTTGCTGGGAGGGTTTAAATTTTTGGCATGCAAAACAAGCTTGGATGACTTGCTTAATTTCATTGGCCATGCCTGGCCAGTAGTAAAGTCGTTTGGCCTGCAAGAGTGCTTTAATGACCCCTTGGTGAGGAATATGTAACCTCTCCAATATCCCAGCTCTAGCTGAAGCTGGTATAATAATTCGATCTCCCCAAGTTAGGAGTCGAGAAGCTGAGTCATTAGTCTCTAAAATGGACAGCTCAGACCAAATGTTTTTGTACTTCCGGGCTTCATGTGAGGGTGAAACTTGATCGACCCCTTTCTTTGCCACGAACGCTTCAACTAATGTGTTGTATTTTTCGTCCGTTTTAGCTGCCTTGAGCAAAGAATCTAATGCAGGGTCAATAATTATTCGATTGCAAAAAGTATCATCAATTGAAGGGAAAATCGGAGCTCTAGATAAAGCATCAGCGATTAGATGATCTTTTCCAGCATTCCAAGTTACAGTAAACGTAAAGGAAGCCAAGATTTCTCGGTATTTCAAGATTCTGGAATTACTGATCTCTGTGATATTTTTAGTTAGGACACCAATTAATGGTTTGTGGTCTGTAATGACATGGAAGTTATCCATTCCGCGTAAGTAATAATCACACTTTTGCACGGCTCTAACTATTGCTAAGCATTCCAACTCTATCACAGCATAATTTTGCTGTGTAGATGTGGTCGAAAATGATCCACATTGAATTATACGGGGCCTTAATTTGGCCGTGTCGTAGGTATTATTATACTGTATCAACATATATCCTAGACCGTGTAAACGTGAGGCATCTGTAAGGAGATGGGTCTCGAGCTGAGGATCAAAAGGATGAACTAACATGGGCGAGGATAACAGCTCTCTTGCCTTATCAAATTCCTCTGAAATCTCAGGTGACCATACATACGCTGTATCCTTTTTAAGTAAAGATCTCATACCTTGGGTTATTTGAGCTAAATCTGGCATAAAATTACCTAACTGATTTGCCAAACCTAGGAAGGATCGAAGGGAAGAAATATTTGGTTGGGGGAAATTTTTCAGGGCCAACATTTTCTCCGGGTCAGGTTTGACTCCGGAGCCGGAAACAATAAAGCCAGCAAATTTTTACTTCTTTGCCCACACGTAGTTTCTTCTTGGAAATGGTGAGATTGATCTCACGACACTTTGATAAGATTTGGCACATTCGGGACTTGAGTGCTACATAATTGTCCGCCCATATTAATATGTCATCCACGATTTTGGCTGCCCACGGGAATGATGTCACGACGTAATCTGAGCGTGCGCACCACTCGTCATTCGTCGAACATAATCCGGTCGGCCAAAGCTGGTGCGAGGAATTGACGCACATAAGCAATTTGTTGGTCAGGAGGTGACAAATCGAAGGCGTTTGACCTAATGTAGACGCCCAATCCAGATCCTCATTTCCACCGGTGAGTTTTGTAGAGAGAGCACATCTGGTTTCAAAGTGTCATTCACGGGGGCTTTGGAAGTCACAGAGTCACTATTTGTACCCTGAGATGGCCCCACTGGGGTTGCTGTCCTCATGGCCTTGGACATGTCTTCTTGAAACTTGTCATAGATGTCGCCAATATTTGCGATTTTGTCCTCCCATGTTTTTACTCCTTTTTCATCAAGTGTGGGTCCGGCGATTAGCAATACCCTTCTGTATGCCGCCTCTGCCCGTTGAAATGCTGTAGTTGCTTCTTCAAAATGACGGATTGTCATTTTTGTGAGGAAAGTGGAAAGAGAAGACATGAGCGACGTTAATGAACGCTCTAAAATACGCCCCTTCGAGGTAAGAACTCCTCGATATGTACGGGCGGAATTTTTGACATTTTCGTATGCCTTGGAATTGCCGATGGACGACTCAGGTACATCCTTGATGAAGTCCTCGGTTTTCTTATCCATTTTGGCTGCCATATATAGTCAGCCGGAATCGCCGATGTACGACTCAGGTACATCCGTGATGAAGTCCTCGGTTTTCATAACCATTTTGGCTGCCATATGTAGTCAGCCAAGAGGACGAATATAGTTGAACACTAAACACTAAATATGTTTCAGGTCCGTTATCCCTTCACCAGTGCATGTTGAAAAGTACTACTTTGTTCTTCTCAAGCAACAAGCGAAGGCTATGCAGTCCATTTCTC
This sequence comes from Tigriopus japonicus, assembly GCA_010645155.1. Lineage (NCBI taxonomy): Eukaryota > Metazoa > Arthropoda > Copepoda > Harpacticoida > Harpacticidae > Tigriopus > Tigriopus japonicus. The sequence goes on along the minus strand of JAAGOF010000071.1, from coordinate 1,271,844 downwards.
TCTCATACGTAGAGTCGAGAAAAGGGAGTAAGAGGGTCGTTTAGACCGACTGCGCCATCGTGTGTTGGAAGCTTACTGACTGTTTATTCAATATCTACGAGTACATGCATATGTACAGTGAAGGCGAGGGTTGGAAGCGAGAACGCAACACTAGTCTATAAAGGCTGGTCTACCCATGAAACATTTTGGGCAGATTATTTGTCAAATATTCCGAAAATGTTTGATGTTTGCCAAATATTTCCTTTCTGTTGCTTCTACACGTGAACGTGCAGTTTGTCAAATATTTTTCCCCTTAGCCAAAGTGTTGCCCATTTTTTCAAATTGTTTCAAACTGGCACTGCCAAATACTGTTTGAAAACCAGTCACCTTTAGCAGAGTCCCGTAATTTAGAAAGTGAATTGTAAACTGCCACATATTGTCACTTTTCAACGACATTTTTTTCAATCTTGCTTTCTGCCCAAGACTTTTTCTTTCCTTCAGTGTCGCTTGATTTGGATGGAAAGTCTTGCGCATAACGCCACGCTATGGGCATTGATTGACAATATCTACTGTCATTTTCAGTCCTTTTCTTGTCCCCCCAACCATTTTACGACCTCTACTCTCCACTGGCATTTGGTTTTGTCGAGTTGTGTTTTGGTGAACATTGGCAGTCATAACTGCCACTTGGCAACGTTGTTACCTTGTAAACTCCTCCGAACCTGTCAGTTGACGCATTTGAGACGTGACTAGTCTATAACACTACGAACTGATTATCGATGACTTTTGATGTCGTCCATTTCCGTGGATCCTTGCAATCTTTCACAAATGATGTTCAATTTTGGTGATCTTGATGCAAAAAGTTATAGAATTATTGTTTTGTCCTTCAATCCATTAGTTTGAAACTTTTTACTTAACAATAATCGTTTCGTGATTGGACACCCTGCATGCGTCGATCTGTATTTCGATTGTCGACGAGAAAAAGTTAGCCTAAGGACAAATAATTTTTCAACATGTTCAAAGTCAGAAATATTTGACAAACACAAAATAACATTTGCCATCAAGCTAATTTTGTCTTGGATTTGACCAAATATTTGCCGTTTTGTTTCACGTGTAGACCAGCCTTAACACTACCAACTGATTATCGATGACTTTTGATGTCGTCCATTTCCGTGGATCCTTGCAATCTGTCACAAATGACGTTTAATTTTGGCGATCTTGATGTCAAAAGTCAGAGGATTATTGTTTTGTCCTTCAATACATTAATTTGAAACTTTTTACTTAACAATAATCGTTTCGTGATTGGACACCCTGCATGCATCGATGTGTATTTCGATTGTCGACCAGAAAAAGTTAGCCTAAGGACAAATAATTTTTCAACATGTTCAAAGTCAGACATATTTGACAAACACAAAATAATATTTGCCATCAAGCTAATTTTTTCTTGGATTTGAGCAAATATTTGCCGTTTTGTTTCACGTGTAGACCAGCCTTTTGAACATGTTGAAAAATTATTTTTCCTTAAGCTAACTTTTTCTCGTCGACAATCGAAATACACATCGATGCATGCAGGGTGTCCAATCTCGAAACGATTATTGTGAAGAAAAAAGTTTCAAATTAACGGATTGAAGGACAAAACAATATTCCTGTAACTTTTGGCATCAAGATCACCAAAATTGAACGTCATTTGTGAAAGATTGCAAGGATCCACGGAAATGGACGACATCAAAAGTCATCGATAATCAGTTGGTAGTGTTATAGACTAGTCACGTCTCAAAAGCGTCAACTGACAGGTTCGGAGGAGTTTAAAAGGTAGCAACGTTGCCAAATGGCAGTTATGACTGCCAATGTTCACCAAAACAATTCGACAAAACCAAATGCCAGTGGAAAGTAGAGGTCATAAAATGGTTGGGGGGACAAGAAAATGACTGAAAATGACAGTAGATATTGTCAAGGTCCATAGCGTGGCGTTATGCCTAAGACTTTCCATCCAAACTAAATGAAACTGAAGGAAAGAAAAGTCTTGGGCAGAAAGCAAGATTGAGTAAAAAATGTCGTTGAAAAGAGACAATATGTGGCAGTATACAATTCACTTTCTAAATTACGGGACTCTGCTAAAGGTGACTGGTTTTCATACAGTATTTGGCAAGTGCCAGTTCGAAACAATTTGAAAAATGGGCAACACTTTGGCCAAGGGGAAAAATATTTGACAACTGCACGGTCTCGTGTAGAACCAACAGAAAGGAAACATTTGACAAACACCAAACATTTTCGGAATATTTGACAAATAATCTAGCCAAAATGTTTCATGTGTAGACCAGCCTTAAGGCTTTCTATTTTATGAGCTAGCAAATAACTTTGGATAAATTTCACTATGTCCTGCCTGCTCTTAACAGCTTTATCAGATCGAATCTCTGTTCATTAATATTATCTAGGAAAATGTATAATTTTTGTTTCCCTTTTGATTCACATGGCCATTTAAGACATTATTGAAAGTCTCATTGGTCCTTTTTCCCTATTTGGGACGCTCAAATGAACGTATTTTAATGAAATTCGTCAAAATTTGGCCCCACTTTCACCACAGCACACTAAATCATCGAGCAAAGAAACATGTTTTGCTCGAAAGTGTTGTTTTGAATTTTGAAGCGCTCTCGCGCCGGCCCGCAATCAGCTAGGGCTACTTTAACTTGTACCTGTCAATGGGAGTGATTACCGTATCATTTTACGGACCTGCTGCCGTTAGCAGTGTAGGCTTGCCAAAAAAAAATCTCAGTTTTCAAGGGTCAGATTTTTGAAAAATGTTGCATTTATGGGCAATGGCATGGTTGAGAAGCATTGCAAAGTAATTTGAAAACAAATGGAGAAATTGGAAGCCTTCAATTAAACAAATTATTTGTTTTTAGGTTTAGTTACCCTAGGAACCGATCTCCTCTGGCCATCTTGTTATTCAAAGTCGGGCATTCCTAATTTCAAAATTCGGAAGAACCCTTTCAACTTGTGTAGCGAAATTTTAGATAAAAGCAACAAAACATACTTTTTTGCAGATACAATGTCAAGATTTGCTATTTCAACTTCAATTTGTGCAGATAAGAAAGGCATTGTTGCAATCACCAGGCCTAAACCTTCCTTTTAGTTACCTCGCACGCTCATCAGAAACACAGGTCTTCCGAACTTTTTTTCCCGCCAAAAATGATGACGTCACTAGTAATTGTTGTAATAGAGCTCTATTCCGGACCACTTAGCTTAACAAACATTTCAGCGAGAGTTATGCCTCACATCAAATCCGGAGTTCGTCTATAGTGGCAATTCTCAACGAGGCCTTCATCACAGACCTGTGGAGCTGGTGTAATGGATTACTCAGGCCCAGTTTTGTGACAAGTTTTTTTTCCGCTGGGGCCAACTTCCTTGTCTCGATAGTAGTAAAATGAGCGAGTTCTTTGTTTCAAACATGTCTACGAAGGCTTCCAGATGGCCTTTCGCACAAGTAGTTGTGCACAAATTTTAACGTCCAAGAGTTTAAAACGTCAGCAAACATCTATGCTGTGAAAGAATCATTTTGAAAAATTGTTGTCAAATTATTTTGATGAAGAAAAAAATCAATACTGGTAAGGTAAGCTTTCAAAAAGTTAGAATGGTTAAAATGAAACAAATGTCCGGCAATGATGTCGTGACTTTACCAAAATATTTGTTTCAAATCAGTAAACGTTTTAAGACATAAATTCAAATTTTGACACTCCTGCCCCAATAAAGGAAATGATGGAATTCCCGGAAAATCCCGGTTTATCCCGTTCCCGGGATTCCACTGACGTTATTTTTTTCGACGGGACGCAATTCTGATCTGAAAGTTCTAGTTTCTTTGTATAAAGTGTATGTCAGGCCTCTCCTAGAATATGCCTCCCAAGTGTGGTCCCCACGCCTAAAAAAGGATGTGGATCTACTAGAACGAGTACAAAGAAGATTTACTCGAATGATTCCGTCAGTGCGCCATCTCCCATACACTCAACGCCTTAAGAGACTCGGGTTGGATCTCCTTGCAGAGAGAAGAGCCAAATTTGATGCCCAATTGGTCTTCCAAATCATGAGTGGCTTGTTGAGCATCGGGGACATGGAAGGAAAGAAAATGTTCACTCCTTTGGGGAAGACCTCCGGGAAAATAACTAGGAGTACTTTGAACCTCGATGTGCGAGTACCAACCTTCCGATTGGAAACACGAAGGGCTTCGTTTGCAATCCGAGGAGCGATGTTATGGAATAAGCTTCCATGCCAAATCAAATCGATCCCGTCCCTAGCCAAATTCAAACGTACTATCTCAGAGTTCAATTTCATTGAAGATCTAGGATGTGCCTGATTCGGACTCTCCTCCATGAAGCAGAATGTCCAAATTCGCTGGAACCTTCCTACCTGACCTCGTGCCTTGACCATTAACTTTTCAATTTTATTCTCTATCCTAAAAAACCAAACAATTGTACCAATACTCTACTTATACACCTCGAGTGTCAAAGAGTGGTCAACCAATAATAATAATAATAATAATAATTTAACGGGCACCGTTTTAATAATCACAAAAAAACAATACAGGAAGAAAGCGTTTATAAAAACTTATTTTTGCGCGCACAACGTAGAAGTAGGCACGGAGAAGGGATATTTCAATATCACAGAAAATAAAATAAAATGTGCATTTATTGGCATCTTTTTTAGTCCTTGTTTTCGGTTTTGTGGTAAAGTTGCCCCACGATGTTAGTGATGATGATGATGATGATGATGGGGGGGGGGGCAAAGACCACCCTTGGGCCCACATGTGGGCCACTGTCCACCGGTTGTCTACCCCTGATGTAAATATTCACAACGTAGAGAAAAAACAGCTATTTTTCCCCGATTTTAATGGTTTTTCATTTACCTTAATTCTCTTGAAGTATCTTTAATCCACCTCAGTACTTTTGTACTTTTGTGTGGGGGGGGCAAAGACCACCCTTGGGCCCACATGTGGGCCATTGTGCACCGGTTGCCTACCCCTGATGTAAATATTCACAACATAGAGAAAAACAACTATTTTTCCCCAATTTTAATGGTTTTTTATTTACCTTAATTTTCTTGAAGTATCTTTAATCCACCTCAGTACTTTTGGAGCCAAAAAGAAAACCAGTTGGAACCTCAACTAAAACAAAATAAAATGCTCGTGAATGGGGCCAAAAGTGACCACAATACCAAAACACCTAAATTAGCCAAAAGAAACATAATGTTTAGAAAATGCTGATAATTTGAGATGTTAGGTACACACAAAGAACGAACAAGCATTGTCTAACCTTTTTCGTACACAATGTGGTCCAACTCAGTTTCTGCACTTTTTCTTAGGTCAAATTGTGTCAAAATTTACGATCAGAAGCGTAGGAATTGGGCATAATTTGGAATGGTTTGTCGCTTCAATCATTCAATCATTCACTTGGCTTTAAATCTTTACCTCACGTTGTCAACCTCTGAGCAAGTAGGTTTCAAAAATAAAGGTTGACTGCTTCAAGTTCAAGAGACAAGAGAATGTCTTCAACCGCCAAGGAAAATTCATTTGACTTAAAGTGGATAAAATCTCGTTACCTTATCCTGTTGATTGAATGATCATTCACTTGTTTATGTTTTCTATTGTTTTCTTATGGACATGATTTCCAAAAACGTTATTTCTTTCAAACCGCACTTGATGCACTTGGAAAATCGAATGCTTATTATTCCTTACATTATTTTGCAATACATCACGTCAAATGTTAGGAAGTCTTGAGAAAAGACTCGATGTCTCGAGATTTTTCGATTTCTTTTCGGGATACTCCACCTCGGTACTTTGGTAGCCAAAAAGAAAACCAGTTGAAACCTCAACAAAAGCAAAATAACATGCTCGTGAATGAGGCCAAAAGTGACCACAATACCAAAACAACTAAATTAGCCAAAGGAAACATAGTGTTTAGAAAATGCAGAGATTTCTGGCCAAGGGAGGATTTTTTGCTGGGGGAAGGAGCGAATGAGGTTTTGTGTGTCGGTTCCACCCTATTACCTTGATTGATCCCTAGTCACTCATTTGCTTGAGAAGCATTGCCCGTCATGCGTTGTTGATGCTCAACAAGAACTCGAGAGAAGAGCTGGTTAACCATGAAAAACAGAGCCAAAGGGCAAAAAAACAGGAAGTAGCTTGCAACGGCCCCTTTCCCTATTTCGCCTAGATTTGATATCTTAATTGCAATTTAGAAAATCATCGTTCACGTTCATTCTTCACATCGAGATTCCTGAATGATTTGCTACTCACGTGTCGCAATCACACGTTGAGGTAATCTTAATCCCCCCATTGTCGTCGCTGATTTACGTTTAAGGAAACAACGCAAGGAAAAAATGCAAATACCTTTTGCACATGAGCTCGGATCATGTTAATCCGTCAATTCCCTGGACATGGCCATTGGTTAAAACATCCCTCCAAGGTCCATCTATCCATCCATCCGTCCGTCCATCCCTTCAGAAACTTTGCCCAGTCCCTCGCTTCAGTGAGTGCATATTGATGCACTTCTGCCCAAATTGCACCCTTAGCTACCATTCTTGATAAGGCCGTATTTTCGTTGTCCACCTTCGACAATTGCTAATCTCAAAGAATATGCTTGATTGATTTACCTTTCAAGAAGTATATTACAATGGGCCAGAAATAACATGTGGTTTTAGTTAGCAATTAAGCTCAGAAGTTATAATATGTGATGGAAGATTTTCACAAGAATATGAAAGTTTTATATGAACAATGAGTTGGTCATACATCAAGTAGTGATCAGGCGAACGGTCCCTTCTAGGCAGCGATTCTTCAAGCTTGATGGCAAACTCAATAATTGGATTTTGGATCTCTCTCTCGCTGTCCCACTCACTTAAAGGAGGGGAGGGGGGTGCCTCGAGATCCGTTGGAGATTAAGGATGGTGATAAGGTGATTTGGGGTGGAAAATTTGGGGGACAATTTGGCAGCCGACTCCATTTGTCCCAAGTGAAGGGAATTCGAGACATGGTCCTCCCAAGACAGACTTGAAAGGGCGTTTTGTGAAACATGTGGTACGACTAATAGATTGTCTTGAGGGATGGGGCATGTTCCGCACCAAGTTGTTATTTAATTTGTTTTTTTGGGGGTTTCCACGCTCTATATAGAATTTGGGTCAAGTCTGAAAGGACAATCTGTTATGTAGGGAGGCGGATTGTTTGGCCAATTATCAGTGTGTGTTGGTCTCATAATCAAATTCCTGGCCGCGGGTTAGCCATGACCCATTTCATATCCGAAGTTGCGGTGACCAAGCCAGAAATGAATAACTTGTTCTCCACTTCCGCTTTATGTTAGATGGACTCTGCATAACCTATGTGATCCATTTAGCTGTTGTTTTATGAAGGTCCAATTATTTGTGACAAGTAAAAAGACGAGTGTGGTAAGTTCTTTTATTTCAATACCACTCATACTACCAGAATTATCAGGGAATATTCGAATGAAGGAATCTCTCAATACTCAGATACGGCATGAAACGGTCGTAACATTTATGTAAACAATCATTATTCGCAGGTAGAAGCATCTTTTGTTTGTTTATATCATCTTAACAGTTTGTAATTTCTTTCTTGTGGAGAGGGGAGTCCAATATTTGACAACAACAACGTGATATTGTGTTCCAAATCATGGGTAAGATATTTGGAGTTGTATCTCACTTCAAAGAACCATGCCACCATGGATTTATTTGATCAGTTTTGTTCAGGAAACAGCGTGACGATTCTTTAATGCCAAAAAAAGTTCAAGAAGCGAGGGCTTTTAGCGGGTAGCCCTAGAATGCCAAATGCGAGCTGGTCATTCGGGCTTATTCTGTTGAACTGGCACGTCTCAAGCAATGTTTATAGGCCTTGGATTTGTGTGGCACCGAGCCTCTTCGTTATTCCCTGAGTGACAGTGGCAAGACAGAACTTGAGGAAGTTTTTTGACTGACGATAAATGTTCTGCACGTCATTTTTCACTCAAAACTCGAGAAAAATAAGCACTTTCTTGCTTCCCTCGCCGTGTATTCGTTCCTCCATTTTCCTTAGCGCTTTCAAGAAAATGCTTCTTCGATCTTCAAAGTCCATCAATTTGCCTTTCAACTGACTTGTTGGGTGCTTTGCGATACAAGCATTACCAATAGGAAGTTGAGCATTCCAGGGAGTAGGAGGCGTGGCAACATTAAAAGGGCGTTTCGTGGCCGTGTAATGATGGAATGCCCTGCATTGGTACCCTTGCGTGCTCCGATGTACTCGCCTAGAAAGGAACAGAAAAGGGAACTCTGGCATGAAAGTGATGAACCTTATAATTTCTTGGAGTTTTTTTTCAATGCAACCGCCATGAACATTGTTAGGTGGAAACTTTTCAAGAACCTAAGATTCAGGGATTGTGATTGAGGATTGTGATTGTGATCAGGGCAGCAAATTTCTTTTGGCAAATTCCAGCCAAGGTCCAAACATAACTTTTTCAGATGACGTTGGCATTTTCAAGGTACGAAACAACTTCACCCATTCACCATCCTGACTGAACTTTGTGTCTCCAGTTCGTCAAGTCTTAACGTCTATCTTGAAGAAGAACCCAGGTCTTCTACTTGAATTCTAATCCCTTTGTACTTATACCTTTGAGCATGTACCTACACACGGCCTTTCACGCGAGTCTGATCCTTTGTGTAATGGAACTAAACAATCAACCCGAACACATGCAATCCCTTCGACGGAATGCAGTAAATTGTACATGAGCTCTTACCTCGGAGAACATGAACATTGACCGAGACCGTTTGTCCCAGGCTTGGCGAACAGGAATAAGTCCCGGAATCACTGGGCTTTGTGTGTTGAACCACCAGAAAACTGGCTGTAGTGTCACCTTTTTCGGTAATGACACTTACGCCTCCTCGCGGCGAATCGTAGGATATGATCTGAAAAAGGTAACGAATGGCCCAATTTAAAACGGTTTTTACTTTTTTTGATGAATTATGTTGGTGTTGTTGGTTTGTGATAAAGGATGAAAATGATTTCCGAAAACACCAATAAAAGGTGGCTTTTTGCGGGAAACCATTAGTGAAAATCGAATTTTAAAAACATTAGTTATTTTCCTAGTTTGTGTTTTAATTGAAAACTTGACATTTTGCAAGGAATATGTTAGTGACTGTTATTGAATTTCAAACTGAAAAGGTAAATCAGGAAAACTGAAAACTTGATCCCTCACTTTGTACTGCAATTAATTAACTATATTGTATTGGAATAGAATGATGATTGATTGGCAGCCTGGTAAAGATTATCTGTTCAACCTTGACTTATGAAGGTCGACGAGCGGATGGATGCGTTCAGACTGACTCTATTTTGTGGTTGATGTCATTATAGTGCACTTATCTAATAGCGTTTTCTACATATAGTCTCATACATAAGAAATTATGACAGAAAATCAAAGACTAGGCTAGATTGATGGAAATACTATTGAAAGGCATGCACTGTCTTCAAAGGGAAAAAGGTTTCTTTAAGATGTATCTTTTGGCCGAGCTCTTTTAGACCAACTGAAAAGAGATCACATGAGAACAAAGAACATTAGGAGTAGACAAGATATTCCAGTCTGTGATGGCCTGTCCGTACTCTATTCTTTTGCCCATAGTTTTAAGAAACGGAGAGAGCTTGATGTAAAATGTCATGCAAATTTGTTTATGCAGACTTGCTTCTCAGCTTTGAAATGAGTGTTGGTCATGCTAGTATTCACACTTGGCTTTTGGCAGGGAAGAATAAGAGTGGATGAAAGAGCAGGTCTCAAGGGAGTTTGGTGGGACGGCTCTTTGTGATATGTTTTGCATATTGTAGTGTTCTTGGGGAACTTTTATATGGATCCGAATGCTCGTTCCTGGGACGCGGGCCTTGTCTGGCTAATATAAAACTTTCAAGACGTACAACACAACCTTGAGGAGAAGCTAATGAGATTAGACCATTTCGCAAAAATAGAGTGACGGCTGGCATATCAAGCTCGCCTTTGAAGTGTCCGAAAACGGACATTTCTCTTGAACAACTTGAAAGTTGAAAATGTGATATTTGACGCCTTGAAGTTTCGTTTTGTGCATTTGAAACATACTCGGAGCCAACCAATCATGAAAAAGGCCCCATGAAACGCCATTTCCAGGGAGGGCTGTTCAAGTACATTCGAATTGCCACAAATCGAACCCCTCCATGTGTGTTTACGGTCAATTGATTTCAGCGTTTCTCAATTGTTCCACCAGCTTATATTATTCAGGAAAATCCAATCAACTTGATCCTGACCAGAGTTTGTAGGAGGCTTAATGATGGTCTTCCATCTTTTTCCCCACGACAGACAAGCCCTCGCATTCCAACCTCAATAAGCATACATAACAGAACATGGGGCCTTCCTTTCTTCTTTTCGTCTTGACTGGGGCTCTAATGATAGAGGGAAAATGGACATTGCCTTTTCTCCTTGAGCAGGCTTTAACGTTTAAATGTGGAATCTAAAAAACATAAAGAGATTCCCACAATACTTACAGCATCGTTGTGTCTCCAGAAGATGTAGGAGGGTGGCTCAGGGCTATCTTCAATCACACAAGTCAAGTTCATGGTGCTACCCTCCTTTAAATGAATGTCAGGGCCACCGAGGATTGAGGTCTTGGGCTCTGAAAATGGAAACCAATGTCGCCAAATTACTTGCCCACATATTACAAACAAAAGTGAGGGAGTAATGAACGGCTTCTAAAGAAGTAAAACTTACCTGCTACTGAGAGTGTGACAGTGTGACTTGTTGGAGGTGTGGTTGATATTTGACACTGGTATTGACCCGCATCCCGATGCGTAACGGGCTTTATCTGGAGCAGATAGTCTTCTGAGAACATCTTGTGAATGGCCTTGAATCGAAGGTCCGATGTGTAGGTCAATCGACCGATTGTGAGCAAATGCGTATCGGAATAGCGTACCCAAGAGACCTGGAGATAAGGTAAAGGGATGAAGTGGATTGGTTTTGTTAAAGCGTATCCGAGTTATCTCGCATCCCCTCGTATTTAACAGTCGGTTAGAAAATTTAAGTTCCTAGCTAATTAGTAACAACTTTCCTCTCATGTCAAAACCTGATCACAATGTTCCATAAACTTTGAGCTACTTGTGCAGTTTTGCACTGCAATATTCTGATGATACTGCAGGACCCTTAAGTCTATTGATTATGAACAAAGTGTGGCTAGACGAGTGGGACACTTCAAGTGATGGTTGAAGGTAATGACATTGAGGGGAAATCAAGGGCCCGTAATGGTGCTCAGGCCTCTCTGGCCACCCTTTATTGAGCTTAGACATGCTTGAGGCCTTGAAGTAAATAGCTATACGCTCGTAATGAGCGTGAGATACTTTAAGAAGTGCTTGAACATGGTTTGTTGTTTCGACATGCCGTGAACTTGAGGGAAAAACTTGCTCACGCGAAACAAGGAATAAAAAGAACACCTTCCCTTAAAGAACTTTTGGTCAAGACAACCTAATCGCCTTTAATTAGTTTTACTACGTATTGGGACCAGGCTCTTAATATGTAAAGTGGGTAAGCAAATATTTAACGTGTTCGGTGGAGGTCGATCGGCCAGCGACGTATAAAGTAATTAGTTCCCTCCAGGACCTTTGGTTTCTTTTGAGGTTGGTCTTGTGGAGATTTTCTAAACAATCCTTTATCATTAGTGACTTGGCTAATTCAGTTCTGCCCCGGCCAAGAGGGTATCATTAACTCTGTCTATATAATCTTGAGGGTTCGAAGTGACCTCATGTGAAGGGGAACTGTCGAAAAGAGTTACTTAACAAAAATTACGATTGCCATTAACCGGGTAAAAATAATTCCGTCCAGTTTTCTCAGAAACGGGGGCTTTGGCAAAATACCCTCATCAAGCGATTTCATTTAGAGGCGCACCCCTTATCAACTCGGCATGGGTTTACTAAACTGAAGGTTATGAACGTTTTGTTTACCGTCTTATTCCCAACGTCTTTGACCCGACAATTCAAGATGGCAGTCTTATCCAGGACTGCGGTAACATTAGGAGAATTATTGAGGTCAAACACCGGAACCGTGTCCCCTTCGGAGACACTCGATGGCGAGGCCTGTTCGCGATATCCGTGATGGTGAGATCGACTGTGACCAACGTTGTCATCTTCAGACGATGGTAGAGAGTGGCTCGGAGTTGGATGGGTGTCGTACAATTTATTGATGTCTGCTTGAATCTTCTCGTCTCGATGGTGGTAGCTCCAAGCTAAAAAGCAAACAGAGATGGTTAATCCCATGCTGAAGAGGCTCTAGCTCGTTTCCCAAAATTATATCGGAACATTATGGCCCAAGGAACAAAAAGTGACCCAGGTGGGGAAGCCTCCAAGGCTTTGGGTTTTTTTTTCTTCTTGAGACTGCTGCATTTATGTAGCTTTCTTCGGAAGACAGAGTTCCATTTATATTGGGGAGGGAGAGAGAGGGCAAATTTAAAGCGACGACTCAAGCACCAAAGTTTCGTCTGGAATGACGCAAGAAGATCCCGTGATGGATCGAGTTTTGGTCCTGTGCTTTTCTTTTATGGCCACTTCTCGCTTGACGATTTGAATAATGTTGACAAAAGGATCTTACGGCTTCGAGAACGGTTAAGTAAGAAAGGCCCAGGCATGAGGAAAGAAAACTTCAACAAGAACTTAATATTCGTCAAGATATCTTCAATATTACCCGACAAACTTCGTCATGACCTCCTCTCCTCCAACGACAGAGCTTTCCGTTTCATGGCCCTATTCTGTCTTCATGTGAAAACTTCATGAACACCCAGAGGGCTTGTTCATTTGCCGTAAACTTGGCACTGTGGAACCCATTTAATTCAAAGGAGCACGAGCAATATGATCCTAGGCAGCACTTTACTATAAACTCCAAGAGACTGACACCAGAATTGAAATTGGAGTGTCAACCAATCCCTTTCATTCTGTAGAGCCCACATAGAAATCATCTAAACGCAAGTCCAAGTTTCACAAACCTCTCAAGATAATTGGAGGAACCTACTAAGCCCACATCAGGCTTCCCTTCTGCTCGACTTGGCGAACCCAAGTTTTATGACTTTATCTTTTAGAAACAAAGAGGAGGAAAAGTCGATCCATTCAAGGCGAAATCGTCTCCTTAGAGTCTTACGCAATTTTTTGTCGCCCTGAACGCCCAAACTTGAAACAAAGATGAGACTGTCTTTCCAATGAACCGAAAATTCTAGTGCGTCGAAACAAACTTGCAAATGGGTGAAAGAGCGAAGTTCGTTTTCTTCTTCTTCTTCTTCTTCTTCATCTAAATAACCCTCAACATTCTTTTTGAATCCCCAGACAAATCTAGAGAGGTCATTTGGAGGCATTTCCTAGAAACTCGAATCTTCCTACACTCACATCAGCCCCAACTAAACACTCATGGGAAAGTCGAAATGAGACGATGTGATTAGCAAAGTTTGGGGAAACTGAACACTGAAGGTCACCACGTGTGTTTGACTCTCTTTCCTAAAATTGGTTCGGCCCACACTCTCTCTCTCGTTCTATTGGTACTAACTAATTCAAAACTTCATTCATTCTCATTGGTAACGGTGGTTGTTGGTTGGTTGCTCGGGGAATCTCATCTTTTAAGACAAGTTTTTGAGAAAGACGAGTGGGTTTACGAGTCTAGGAGGCAACAAGCAAAGTTGGGAGTGTTTCATGAGTACCAAAGCTGGCATACACTATACGGGATAGAATTAGGCCACTGCTATACTGTCAGTGATGGTCCCAAGGGTATTGTAAACCACCTTGTTCGTCTTCCTCTTCCTTCTAGACGCGCTCTTATCTTCTTTTCTCTTGTCTTGGCTTTTCGCTCGACCTCAAAGACACAAGAGCACATAAGAAGGACAGGGACCAAGGTAGATAGATGTTAAAGGCCACTAAGATGGCGAAGAAGACGACCACAGATCTGACATTTCGAGTTAGATAAGAGGAAACCTCACCATGAATTCGATATTGGGGATTTCTTGGGTGTTTGTGTTGAGAAATACATTGTATAGTCTGATTCTTCTTCTTATCGGCGGATAAGAATCCCCAAAGTCAGGAGACCTACTTGTGAGATTCTGGTGATAAGTATGCTTTTCCACCTTACCACCAACTTCAAAGGTTTCATTGTTGTCGATCCTGCTTCGATTGGTATCTTCTCATTGCTTGGTCATCTCTAACTCAAGAGTGGGAAACTAATGGACGGCATTCAATGGAAGGCCAGCAAAGCACTTGTGACATCCTTATAAAACATCGCCTTCGAGCTTCTTTGCTGCAAATATATCTATGGAAAAGGGCCCCTTGGGACCGTGCTCGACGAGGACATATCTTGGTGGAGTCATTCGGAGCATCTTGTGCTGACTTGTGAACATGATGTATGCAAATTAATTTGCTCTTTCTTTCTCTCTTTGCATGTATCAAAAGATTCCAAGGAAGTAATTATTTCTCGAGGAAACTTTTTCTTAGAATCCAATGCAGGCTAGGATTTTGCAGCTTGAAGAGGCATTTGTTCAAGGATTTATTTTTCAAATTGCGTTTGAAGGTACCTTCGTATAATGCTGTGGGGCGGAACAAGATGTTATGCAAAGTACTTTATGTATGCCTTTTGTTCCTAAATTTCCTACTCGATATCTCGCTGAAAGTAAATTGTCTCATATATTGAAGTGTAATTGTTAATTCAAACACAGAAGCGCTTTCGCACTGAGGAAATATTGGGTCTGGTCAACCCATTCCGGTTTTACGCCGGAATGGGAATTTTGTATGAGGACTTAAATGTACCGGAAGCGTTCTTCTTAAGACCTTGATACTGGTCAGCAAGTGGCGGCTTTCTACGTCGGTTTGGCCAAAAAAGAGAGGATTCCAAATTTTGCTTTAGAGACCGACTCAATAGAAGGTCATCTTCAAAGCCTTGCTTAAATCCTTTTGACGAGGATCTTTTTCCAACGAGAGCGACAATCTAAGACTCCGGGGAGATCAAGTCTAAGAAAAAGAAGACAAATACGAGGAGTAGCGCATTCTTTCCCTCACGAAGAAACCAAAGCTGGGTTCCATTCGATCGCCTAGGAGCTCACTTTAGCTCCACAAGCGGGACAGGAATTTGCTAGGCCAATAACTAAAGCACCTGATATGGTATCAGCTAGTCGTTGTGGCTGACTGGGTTTGTTGCATGGTTTAAACCCTTCCCTTTAGCTAGATAGGTCTTTCCCTGTTCAGAGTACAGTACGTACTTGGACCAAGCAGGTGGGAACTCGTCGAGCAATTTTCCCAAGAGAGATTTGTGGACGCCCAGGAGCCTTTGAGAGCTTCTCCAATTTCGACAGCAAGTTCTGCCCCATGCCATTCATCTCACCAGTGAATGCACCGTTATTCAGTGGGAAGAAGAGTCTCATCAAGACAAGAAAACAGAGAGAAGACTAGAGGGGCCCCTCGTTCGTGTCAACTTGCATGTACGTATTTGAACGGTTTTGCCATCTCCATGCCCCCTTAAGATGAATTGGATTCGTTGTAATGTCGCTGGTGATCCCTAGGACATTTGAATATCCCTACTTCATATTGGAGTGGAATGAATATGGGTGTTTGCGCAGGTCTGATGTACGTTTGTCCTTTGCACGGCGGTCAATTCTGTTGACAATATCATGTTTTGGGGGCCTTTCAGCCAAATTAGTTTTCCCCTTTCAACATGCACTTTCCATTATTTTCATCAAGAGAGCCAACGATTGGACATGAAAGTGCAACAACAATATGGTGGTGAAAAAATAGCTTGATTCATTGGCAGCAATTCTAATTCTACTCTGAACAGAACCTCGGTTCTCGAGAAAGCAATTAACTCGAACGAAATCACTTCCATTCTTGAGGTGGAGAAAGGAAGAAGGGTCACCGAAATTGAGTTCTCTGGATTGTCATACTTGAAATCCCCATCGAACTCAAACACACAACTGGGCAACTCGTCAATGAATTCACTTTCATTCGTTCTACCGACCGACTCTTGGAGCGATCCCGGTTCTTGGTTTGCGTTCCTCTGCTCTCTGAAGATCGACAAGATTTCCGGTGGCCCTTGAGGGCGGCAACCAGAAGAGAATTCTAAATGATCTTTCCAGGCCTCGATTGAACTTGGGACAGGTCGGCAATGCCTGCTGACTCGAGGATATTTGAAGGCTTCCCAAAAGTTTCCATCACAAACCCCATGCGCAGTCGTCTTCGATCAACAGACTATCCCGGTGTGATCTCCTGCTTGTCTTTCCCATTGACTTCATTTCTGAAGGAACCCATGGTGCTGCAAATTACTCGCTTTCTCTTTCACTCCCTCTCTCAGTGACTCTTCTCCATTTCCATTCCATCCTATCATAATTTATGCAGAAGAGCCGTACAAGACGTCGGATGTTCACTCAGATCACACAAGGACCATCTTCTTCCTCGTTCTCGCGTGTATTGATAGTCCTATCATCAAACTCTGTATTATCTTCCTTCAAGTAATCAAGCCATATTCATCTTCTCATCTATCTTTCTTGGCCTCGAGGCCCAGGGAGGATCTTCAAACATTGCCTCATCTTTACCTTACAGTCATAGTCCAGGAGGGTCAATTGTACTGTAGGACAAAGTAACGTTACTAGAACGGTCTCAAGTGACACTCTAGTGGAGTCGGAGAATGAGCAAAACATGTCGTTCAAACCCAAGCAACATATCCAAGCGAATAGCCCAAATTTGCATCTTCTCACCTCTCGCATAGCATTCGTTCACTCATTTTCTACGTATTCCCGAACACTTGAGAAGATTTATTAATCCTGCGAAGAACGCCCAAGGAGACTACTGTAGGTGACAAGACTTAATCTGATGATGAGAAGCTTCAGGGTGACTGAATCAAGACACGCGAAAACGTCAGTTAGTCGATTCAAAATGTCCGGAGCAGAAATAGAGTGGGTTTGAGAAATGAACGTTTTTGCATAATTTTTGCAGTACCCAACACTGCCGGAAGACTCACTCTGAATAGTGTCATCAAAAACTAAGCCTCCCCCTTCATCTCATGGTGTTATTGTAACGGAGGTAGTCCTTCCGCACTTCGTACTTCGTGCATGTAATGGCGAGAAAAGGAGTACAGTAGATGTTGAGCCCTTTCGAAAGCCAATGGATGAGGGTTGGAAGGCACAAAAGAGACCAAAGATGGAACTCTCCCTTTTCCACTTAAGCCCTTGTCCTATTATAACATGTCTTGGTTTTATCAGCCAACCCAGTCTACTAAGCACTCTTTTGCTGGAATAAGAAAAGCGTGAGGGAGAGGATTAAAATCAGCCCCGATTGTAACGTAGCCCATCGGAATTCATGTCAAAATCAATGGTCCTTGTCAGGAGTGGTGTCTAGTCACAATTCGATTTCAGGCTCCCTGGTGAAGCGACCGACTGGGTTACCAAGATTCATGGCCACCTCCATGTAAGCTGCCATTGTAGATATAGGAATTTCAGGAAGCATTCCGCCCCCATAAATCTTGTCTTGGGTGCTACTACATTCGGCGTGTTTGTAACTAGGATTGCCATCTGGGAAGAGAAATCCATCTGGAAAATGAGGCCAAGTGGTGTTTCCCTTCCGACCCTAGAGGCGTGCTCCATCCCAAAGAAGGAGCAACAGAATCGCCCTCATTTCAAACATGTGTCACATTTTCTTTCCAAACAAGAAGCTCGCCTTTATTGTAGATCCGGGGATTCCTTAGTTCCGGAAAGGGCCAGATAGAACTCCAGCTTGTATCATAAGACCCCGATTACCAAGATTTGGCCACTTTTAACAATTGCCTATCTCAAGGATGTCTGGAGTCACTAATTCGCCACAGAACTAGTTATCCTCTTACACAACATTGGTTGACCGGCCTTCGGTTGTCCGTGGAACGGCAATGGTCGGAGGCCTCAAGGCGCAATGCTAATAAAGTAAGTAAACCATTTCGTGGACCCAGAGACATTGGGGAAATTAATTGATCACAATGAATGATGCCTCCTCTCTTTGCCTTGTATAACGATTGAATGAAGGAAATGGGAATGAGTAAATCCGACAAGTTGCGGTTCACGGCGGGGATAGAGGCTTCATTTCCGTATCCAGAGAACTGACTCAAACTATGTCAGAAGTTGATCGTTTGGATTCTGAGCTGATCTTGCTGAAACGACAGATTTCAAGCTTCATTGACTTCGTTTAATGTTATGGTGGCACATTATAACGCACCTGAATGATTTCGCCCTGCCTTCAGGTGATGGGAATTTCAAAATAAGTGGTCGAGTATTGAAGGAACACATTTTCTTTAGAGAAAGAAAGTGCCGCAGGTTGCCAATAGGAAATATCCAAAGTCTGTCATAAATGGCAAATTAATGCTACAAGCCTTTTTTCACCCCAATCCCATCCGATAATTCTTGTTTTCTCGGAAGACCGGGGGAATAATTTGCGCACATTCTGACATGGCACACAAAGTTAGCGTGAAAGAGAGAAAGAAGAGGGAGAGCAACGTTCCATTTCGTTTGGAACCATTCTGCACACCATCAACAACCAACCAACCAACAACAAACAAAGGAAGGTAAGACCGAGCAAATAGCGTTTCCCAACAATGTGCGAATCAATCAAATGGAGATATAAATGGGCCTGAGTATGTCAAGTAGGGTATTACGCCAAAAAGAACCAAATTAGAGACAAGCTCTACTTTTAGGACAATAGACGAAGGCGGGATATCGCACACGAAAGTAATGGGAACAAACGATCCAGGTTAAATAAGGGTTACCAGGGCGTTTTACCGCAACTTGTACTCAGGTATACAGTACAACACAAGAAGTTTTATTCACCATTTGCAATTGCGCTAGAAGTGGAAAGCGGAGCGAGCAGTTTTTGCCCCATGATTCTGCTTGTCATAAAAAGTGAGCAAACATCATTTCTCTTCATGACCTCTCATCTTAGACACGGGAGGCTGGGCAAAAAAGAAGGATTATTTTTTCCCACACAGAGAAAGGAGGTTTCCAATTTAATTCTCTCTATGAAGAAGTTGGACCACTCAACTGTATACGAGTATTCTTTTCCAAGTTATGAAATATTAGGGCTCGTACCTTCTTTGTGTCTGAAGAGGAAGGACGAAGAGGGGCATATCTGCTTCCCAAACTTTTTTCTTTCCAGCCTTAATTTGGCCCATTGTTGTTTCATTTGTCTCTAAAGAGTTTTTTCTTCTTTGGCTTTCAACGAATAAAAGACGAAAAAGAGGAGGAAGGAAAATTGAAACCAAACTCTACTTTCAGTATTGAAGAACACACACAGTCTCTTTGAAAGGATGTTGTAATAAAATAGGTTTTTGGCAAACTCCTTTGAAACGAACCCTTTCATCATAATTTTGGGGACTGAAATCTAATTATTGACAGGGTTTCTAGGTTAGTTTTTATGAAAACAAAAAAAAGCCCTGACCTCTTTTTTGGACATGAAGTTGGCAAAAGCAACGGAACATTGGCCATGGAAGTTTTTTTTCCTCAGCATATTGGACCCACGAGCTTTCGTGTTTACTTAGCAAAAGGCGAATGGGTCAAAAACCTTTTAACTGCTGCAATCGGGCAGCCCCACAATGGTCATCCAACTATTCTGATTTATTGAACGCATACGCCCTTTTCTAGTTCTGGGTGGTTTATGGCCTTTACTGGCTCCAGTCTTACCTTTGGGCGATTTTCAGTTGGGGAAAGTGTGCAAGATATTCTAAAGCAAGCGACTGCATGACATTTAAAAGCAACAAGACGAGAGCATTGTCATTCAGAGGACATTAGAAGAGATAACAGAAGTGCACACTTCTTTCGCGGCCTTCTAATACGTAGCATTGCGTTTGGGCCTTGAGGAGAGGAAGCAAGATGACAAATTTAAATTTGCCGACCGTGACAAGAATTGAAAGCAACTGGTTGAGTGTGTCGAATAACTAAAAGCTTGGATGGCTCAAAACTTTTTAAATCAGATCTGCACCTGCTTCACGATTGGTAGCTGTGCATTTTCCCAAATGTTCCACACAAAGCGATGTACAATGTTAGGGAAGAAAAACGGTAGACGGGCGTTGTAACGATGATTTGCAGTAAACTTCCACCTCTCAGATTAGGAAGGCTCTGTGGCCCTGAGTGAGCCATGTTGGTTCTTTTGAGCCGAGCAAAGTTTGCTCAAATGAAATTAGGGCTTTGTCAAGTTGGGCAAATGTTTGCGTGATGATTTTGCCCGAGGACAATAAGCCCGTTATAAGGTAGTCTAAAATAGAATGTTGCATCCGCGAGATATGAGTTAAACAGACAAGGGGCTTAGGAAACAGCGACCATTTTCTCGGTAGTCTTGAAAGGAAAACAAGGTCTCGTCAATTTTGATGTTCGGGAGCAAGTTCAGTGGCAAATGGATTCGAAGAAGCGACTTTGTTTTTCTTCTTGAGCAAAAAATCTTGAAGGCCTTTTTCCTCCGAACATCTACTCATCCTTCAGCAATAATATTGTTAGCCTCGTTTTAGTGGTTACCACAAGGATTCCAGCGACGGCCATAATGCTGTTGCTTTGGCATCATGATGTTGTTATACTCAGCACAACACTGTTCTCAGATTATCAGGCCCGATCTCCAAATG
Source organism: Tigriopus japonicus (assembly GCA_010645155.1). NCBI lineage: Eukaryota > Metazoa > Arthropoda > Copepoda > Harpacticoida > Harpacticidae > Tigriopus > Tigriopus japonicus. The sequence continues at coordinate 1,251,247 of JAAGOF010000071.1, read as the reverse complement.
GTTCCTTCTGGAGCCATTGCCAAAATGATGTTGAAATCAAAAGATCATTTGGCAGTGCAAGAAATCTGATTCAAGCAGAAATCCGAAGGGGAAACAACGCTAGCTAGACTCGAGGTACACAATACTATATGTCTACTTACAGTGCGCAATTCGGATATGAAACGAGGGAGGGGGAAGCCAAAACTCTTGAATTGTTTTCCTTTTCTTTCGCAGCCTTGCTCTAAATTGACAAAGAATGCTGGCAACCAACTCGCAAAAAGGGGAAGTATTGGATTTTGTCCCTTAAAGGAAAGGCCACCAAAACGTGATCTCGTCGACCTTCTCTTTGCCTAGCTGGGGCAAGCAAGTATGCCCTTTGATCCCTGAGTCTCAAGAGAGATGATTTTGCAAACTCTTTATTGTTTTTCAAGTCCAAAATGGGCTCGTCACCCTGAGGGTGCCTGCCTTGTTTACTTTTCGAATGAAAATATCGGAAGGGAACAAAAAGGACCCTATTCGTACAACAGAAAAGGTGACTTGGTCCGTCCATGGACGGTGTTTGTCAAAGGCCCACAAATCTCAGTCGCTGGATATCTGATTTATGGAAACAAACAAAACCCACCCCGAATAATTCATTCCCAGGTTCAGGGTTTGACGAGCGATTCATATCATGACGTCGTAAAACCAAACGGTTCGACTCTTTACGAGCCCTAATTGGAGGGCGACCCAACCAACCATACCAGGCTCTCAGAATGGAATTGCATTCGCAGAATATGTTTCTCATGACATTTAGGAGGACCGTTTTTCATAAACAATATGACCCTGCTGCATCCTGTCCTTGTTGCATTTTCCGCTTAAATCACAAATTCGGCACAATATTGGCTTGGGAACACGGAAAATGGACCCGGAAGACTCCGGGGGATTGCATCTGTATGGAATGATTGAAATCCAATGCTATTGCCGCAACACCAACCATCAAATACGCATCCAATGTAAGTTGGATCAACCACTACCAGGTGGGGAAAATAGGCCGCACGGTTTTGATGTGAAATGCACTTTTATGCCCTAAACCATGATGTTGATGACCCATGGAAGTGTGGGAAAATGATTATTATTCAGGAGATAGGAATGAGCACGAGCCAGTCAGTCCTCTCAAGGTCGTGAGTATTGCACTGATAATTATTCTCTCTCTCCCTCACTAATTTACATGCAAGAGTGAACACATTTGAGAAATGCACCACAGGTTTTCCAATTGAGCGTGAATAACCAGGTTTGTTGTTGGCTTGTAAATCCCTCCCCAAAAAACTTAGAAGTGCCCGTTGTGTCGAGATTTAGGAAGAATAACATTGGGGACATTTGACAATATCGATTTTATGGATGGTTTCTTCCGCTTCAGTATTCGTCTCGAGGTTTGGGTTTTGCATACTTGTTGGGGAGCAGATTTATGACTTTGTCTTTTTATGTATAATTTGGGGTAAATGTTCTGGATTTATTTGACTAATTTACATACTTTTTGTTGTCGTCTGTTCGCCTTTTGTGGGCCCAGAATCATGAAAAATCGCCTTTTCGGCGGGAGAGCCTCTTGCTCAAGTGTTGGGAACCTCCCTTGAAGAAGGTATGGGTCGTTGTGCGGAACATCAACGAAGATTTACTTATTCCTTCTGGGCCATGAAAAATGTAATGTGGAAGGTGAAACATGAGATTACATGTAATCTGAGGACGCCTCTCAACAAAATTACCTCAGAGGAAACACTTTGATGGGGCTTCATTAATCTTGGAACAGGCAGCTGGTTGGGCTATACCAAAAATATCCTAGTCCTGTTCAAGCTCAAGTTTGTTCCATTTTAGACTTGATATGTTTTGACTTTTCTTCTTCGAGCTTGAAGTCGAAGGAGCTATAAGTTTTTGCCTTGAAGTGCGCCTGGAAGCTCTCCGGGCACCATATTTGCCTCATTTTCTTGTAGTGAGTGGTGGAGAGGCATCTAACAACTGTTATGGTTTTGGGAGGAAACGCTGCTGCCTTGTGTTTAGAAACCGTGAAATCGAAATGTCGGGAAATGTTATGTGGGTAAACAAGAAAAGCCAAGTTCCAGGAAAACCCTTCAACTTTACAAGTGCACACATAGCACCTTCAAAGTTTTGACCTAATATTCAATAGAATGCCTTTGAAACTAGCAAGCCAATGCACGCACTTGCCTAAGGCCTCTGAAATAAGCTTTTTTTAATGGCCCAATTCTATACACTGCTCGTGGGACTAACATATGTCTCTGTTAAATAATTTAATCATCAATTGTGTTCCCCTTCCCGTTGCCTGGCCAAGGTAAAGTTTGTGGAGGTTTTATTATCCTACATTTATTCAGCACCCACAGGGAATTGAATCAGATTTACTTGTGGTTTGTATGGTGAAATAAGGGCCGACCTTTGGAAGCACCGACGTCAGCCCCTCGACCAACATGGGCTCCTAATGCTCAGACGGAGCAAACAATCGAAGTTTTTTTTTGTTGAATCTTTACCTCGACTCCCTCAACTTCCATCAAAACATAAGCCTTTGTCAAAATTGATTCACGGTTTCTTTTTCCCCCTCTTTTAAGAAGAATATCACCCCTTTTTTGTATCAATTGAGATGAAAAGGCCAAAGGAAGCAGTGATGGCAGATTGGAGGGTGGGTGCGGAATGTCAGCAGAAGTCAGGCTTTCGTTCCCCTTCACAATAAGAACTAAATGTCAAGACCTATTAGACTGCAAATAAATTTTGACAAACAGCCATCTATTTTCAGCCTTTCAAAAGGCAGAAAGACATCAGCTTGATTGCAATCGCCTTTATGCAAAAAAGGGGCAACCGTCAATATTAGGACCCCCCAAACAAGAAGCAAGAGTGAGCAGAAACTAGGCCACTTCTTACGTTTTCTTCCTTCAATCAATAACCTTTCGACTGGCTCCCCTTGGGGGCAAAATTGAACATGAGTTTGTTTCCTATTGTTAGAAACATGTTTTTACTCCTTTCAAGGATCCTAGAAATAAGGTTCAAAGCTCGGGATTGTGATCCTATGAGCGCTAATCTTCATACCTAGTAATCAGTTCTAATCAAGTCTGTGGGAACAACGATGAACATGACAAATAATTGATCGTTTGTTACTCATTAGTGCTCTTAACGCGGCGTTTGAATGTGATGGACTCCTTGTGTCTATGTATGTAATTGCATAATTATTGTTTATATAAAGGGTTAGAGAACAACCAGAAAATGACAGAATAAAGCGTTAAAGAACAACCAAAGAGTGACAGAGGTCCATTTCGAATTAGCCGTAGTTTATGTTTTGACATGACATGATGACCCTTTTTGGTGCGTATTTTTTTTTTTGCTTTGCAACAACAGGACCACAAGCTTCATAATATTCTTTACTTCAATCTAAATAATCAGTCGATCCATCAAATTCTCACTCCTATTTAATAGCGAATGGAAAAGCACAATCTGATGCATCATGTGGAGAGGCGAATGCTCAAACATACACGTATGTCTATGATGTACTTGTAGAAATATGGAATGAATCGGTGGACCATTCGACAAAGTATGGAACCGTCAAAACTCTAAAACCTTTTCACAATAGAACAAAAGGACTAGCCAAAGACGAAAAGAATCGTTTAGGAAGAGCGTCTCGTTTGTCTCAAGCTTAACTGATGATTGCGTTTCTTCTCGTCTCAAGCGAAAGATCTCAGATTTCCACTTCAATTCCTTACCTTGGTTGGAGGAACATGATAAAAGGATCTGAAGCACAAGAATGGAATGTTGGAGCAATAAATTTGAGCTCGCCATCATTTTCTCGTGTGCCAAGAGACACTGAGGTCGAAAACGAGTTATGGTTGTTGTTGTTCTTAGTGCACTCGATCTATGATTAAAACATGGCCCTTCAAGGATACCCTTGCTCCTCGAGGGCTTCTCAGATTTTTTTTCGCCGACACTGAATAAGGTCCAAGTAGGGCTTTTTGTATAGCCCAGCGAGCTATAAACCAACGAGGATGATCTGGCTAGTTAATTGCTTCGTCTCCACCTCATCAAGCACACATTGAACTCGTTGGAAATGAAAATAAAGCCTCACGGAGGAGAAAGAGAAGGTGGATTGTGCGAGACAAAAAAAGACAAAAGAGCCCCTAAAGAGCATCCATCCACCTTGCTTATTGGGCCCAGGCACAAATCTCAGTCATAAAGCTGGCCTTGGTACAGCTTTTTCCAGTCTTGGACACATACAGGGGACAAACCGAACGCACACTGTCCCAAGGAGACCCTTTGGGTAAACCTCTGTTCTTTTTGCTGCTGTTGTTGTTGTTGTTGTTGCAGTAGTTGCTATTGTCGACGTTTTGGTCGTTGTCGTTATGTTTCCGAAAGAGAACGGACAAGATCACGCAGCACGGGAACCACCTTCTGTCTATCTCAAGCTCACTGAGAGCACTAAAGGGGCTTTGGATTCGCCTTTTTCTCCTCGTCTAGCTCGACTGGCTTCACTACTGAGAGCTCAATCGGCCGTTCTCGTTCCAATGTTCCACGAGGAGAGACGAGTTCCACCCTCTTCTTTCGATTCTTCCGCAGCTCGCCGAGCTTTTACGTTCGTCTAACCAACAACCTTTGTAAGTCCTTTTCTTCCTGAAGGAGCGAGTTTGGAACTTGGAAAACGAGAATCCTTGCTGTTTCGAAATGGACACAATTGAAAAGGGCTACTAAGGTTACAAACCTTGAACCAGAGTGCATGAGGAAAATGAACCGAAGCTAAATTAGGCCCTCGAGAGCTCACGACTTAGCTTGTATTTCTTGTTTGTTTCCAAGACCTTAATAATCAATTTAACGAGCCAATTCTTGGGGTTGGAAAGACGTCTGAATGTAGCCAAATGGGTTGAGTCAGAATATTAAGTGATTTTGGGCATCCGCCCCACCCAACTGATGGAACCCAAGAGGAGTGGCTGCAAAAATTTGTTCCGCCTTGCCAAGTTCTATATCCGCAAATGGGGTTCTCCTCTTCTTTTCTTCTTTTTCTTCTTTGGAGCCAAAGGGTTCCTTCTACGGGTTCATTGGTTTCACGTTTTCTTAAAAAAGAATCGTGAAATATTCGAACATTTCCATTACCCGTCAGTAATACTAGATCAAGGTTTGTGATATCCACAATAGAGTTTCATCAACGTGAAAAGCCTGACAGATTTGATCACGTAAAAATGATGAGTAATTGGATGGTGCGATAATCAACTCCAACATCCAGTAGAACGGCTATTTGCTCGCCTCCGAAACTTGGCAAATCTCGGGTTCCATTATTGATTTAACCAAGAGTGAAACGAGCCAAATCAAGTAGGTGATGATGAACCTCATCTTCATCATGGATTCGAACAAGCGAGGCAAAAATGGACCGTCTCCAAACTTGGCTGTGGAACGCGAGTTTCCGCCGACCTTTCACAGAGATCTCGATCTGACTTTCTTCGACCACAAGACCTTTGAAATTTGTTTGGAAAGCCAACTAAGCCATTTCTTGACGTCATGCGAGCTTTCAATCTCGACTTTGTCATCCAGACCCAATTAAACTGATTTGGTAACACCCAGGGCAAATGACCTCGAATCCCGTGGTGCCTTACAGCCTAGTACCTGATTTCTTTTAAATTGCGCGTAGGCGGCCCATTCATCCTCTCTTTTGTCGAAGGCCTCAATGTCGAGAAAATTCTTATAATTTATGTTGGCGCAAATGGGCCCCCGAAGAAATGTTTCGAGTGAGCTCTGTTCGCCGCAGCAAAGCGCGATGTTTTATATAATGTTGTTCAACACGCACTTTCATCAATATTCATATTTATAAAGGCCTACGTCAGAGAAAAGAGCAAAGAAATCCTCCTTTTTACCATGCCAGGCACTTGCCCGCTAACAATAACTAATGATGTGGAATTGCCACAAAAAAAAAGTTGCGGAGCACGCTCGTCGCTGAGACTTTTGGTGCGCTTTTTCAGTTACTTCCACGATATTTCCATTCGAATTGGAGGTACTTTGCATTTCGAAAAGTCACAAAATGCAAATCTCTTCCTTAACCACGGGAATTTGCAAGCTATTTCCATATAACAAATCCGGCCAAGTTGGCACAAAGAAGGATTTTTCGATGTTAATTTAAGCACAATCAATGATCAATTTAGCTTCAATCGATATCTCGTGGCATTTCTGCATTCTTTTTTCGAAGAAAAACGACTTTTGCACGCTTCAAGGTTATATTTCCAGTTTTTACATACCCTTGAAGTTACAAGTCCAGATTGGAAAAAGATGGAATGATTCGTTTCTTACTTTCACCGAAATATATAACCTTATCTAGTTCGTATAAAGAATTGGGAATGTGCTTGGAAGAGAGAAAAAGGCGGCCAAAAAGTTCACGGTCATATTTCTTGGTAGCAATTCGTTTAAGAAAGAACTTAAACTTGCCAACTTTAAAACGTTCGGAAGCCATGTGTAGTTTTCTATGTACTGGCATTGTCTAATCCAAATTTATCTTAAAAATAAGGTAAGACGCTTGAAGGACTTGATCATGGACTAAAATGTATACAGGTTAGTTAATAACTATATTCTAAACCCAGTGGGGGTCGTTTCTGACTTCATGAAAGTTTCCTTTCATTCGTCTGAATCGATGTGGCACGGTTTCCTAAGAAGCTCTTAATCTACTTCATCGAATTACGCCTTTCTTTCCAATTTGCCAACTTGTGACAAAGCAGTCAACAAAGTGTGGTGTTAAGGCAGTAATTTCGAAATCAGACCTTGTTGTTTTGAATCAAGAGCACAATCTACTAAAGAAACAGCGCGATTTATCAAGCCAGGTAACGAACTCTCCCATTTTAATTGGGGTCTCGCATTGTTTTCGTGAACTGTCACGGTATTCATTCGTCTGGTCCAAAAAGCCTTCAGAGCTTCAGGGCAAGCAGAATCATGATTGTTCCACATGCGAATGCAGACTGGGATCACACAACTCACATTGTTGCCTGAGGAACGTGACTCACACGTCTGAATGGGATTAGAGGGTCTTTGTTTACCTCACACTTAATGCAAGTGCTCCAATTGGAACATAAAATAGTTCTAGGTCCTGTTCTAATTTCTTTGTAGGGTCTCTTTTTTCGTCCCGAGGGGACTCGGGGAGGACAAGAGAAAAGAGAAAGAGAGGGGATAAGAGCAACGAAAAAAGGAAGGAAGGAAGGAAGGGGGGTGACAACTAAAAGCATTTCGTGTCCTCAGGTTCCTTCAGGCGATCGGGACACCCCATCAAAAGTGTTCCTTTTCCCAATTCTTAGTGGAAAGTTGGACAGAAAGTTTCACTGTTCCATTGAGCGATCAAAGGCAAGATTGGTACAAACGGTGGTTCTCTTTGCTTCAATGTACGGTACGTGGGTGAGTGGGTGGGGATGGATCTCGTTACAAGCCAAACACCCATGCATCCGACATGCACTCTGAACATGGAAACAAGTCATGAAAACTCCCCACGTGCAATCCAAATCTAAATGTGCCGACCTTTGAGAACGTACAGAAATAGATGGAGGGATGAGGATTTCAAACATAAATAGAGATCTCCTCCATTGTGTTTTAAGCCATTGCAATTCTTAACAAAGAGATCAAACATTGAACGTTATTCGGCAAGGGCCGAATCCCTTTCAAAGGTCGAAAATTACCTAGAAGAAATGAAAAGCATAAGTGTTAAAGTGATTAAACGAAGTACGACCAAAGGATAAAATGGTGCAATCCAAGTAAGATGTGTTAGGTATTTTCAGGACAGTTGAAAAAAGATGTATTTTGAGTGCAGTAAGATCAGGTAAAGAGAACAATCCTTTAGTAAACTAAATGAGGGCGGACTTATAGCTGAACAGAAGTTCAACTTAGGTGTGGTGTTATGTACTTCTATTTCAACTTCCGCCGTTTGGTCCCAGAACTTCCCCCATAACTTGGTTCAAAAGTTGATTTTTTGGTCATATTGTTCGAATGAGGGGTTCGGAAATTGCGTAGGTTTGCCAATAATCACAAACCATTTTTCCAGAAAAGGAAACCAAAGATTCGATACAGCTTTTTTTGTCCAAACCTTCTTCATCCAATAGTTGGCATATCTGCAGTGCATTTGACTCGGTCAAGCTTATTGGATCGTGTAAGAATGTTTGGAAAATTACAAAAATATTGCTAAATCAGTTCCGAACATAATCAGGAAGGAAATAAAAAATAACGAATTTTAAAGGCGTGAACCATTTGCACATTGCGTCCCAATAAGGAATCGTAGAAGCGCTTTGTACGTACGTAGTTTTAAAATCTTCATGGAACGTGGAATAATGTGTTCAAACTGGCTAGTAAAGCTCTAAAGCGTCCATGTGAATGATATTTTGGACGGGTGTTTCAAACCTTAAAAAAGTCAACCTCGATTTCTTCGTTGAATCGCAAAATTGGGATTACTTAAGAAATAGTTAATTGATGAAAGTAAGGCTTAAACATGTTCTTAATCCTTATGAGTTAACGAGAATTTCAAAAAATGTTCCAAAATTGGGGAACAGATACATACACCGTACCTAGTATAATCATCACCATAGAGAGTATTTTAGGATGCATTTGCTTGACCACGATGCATTCTTTAATCTGGTCGGAACATGCATATCATAGTTCAAAGTTTCAAAGCCAACTAGATTTGTTATGCCTAGTGAGATGCATTCCGTTTCCTTTGGGTTGACCTCTAGACCGTATGTAGTACACGCCCGAGACTCCTTCAAAGAGAATGGAAAAGAATCAAGACCTCGAGAAGGTTGGACGGACCCCTCTTTTTAGCCTTCAACAATCAGGCTGAGCGTTTATGATGGCGTTCTGAACCAAGTTAGTACACATGTAATGGAAGCAAGGCGATCAGGTGAGAATGATCAAATATTCCAAGGTAACATTAGTAACGTAATCAATTTGCATTGCACGACATTTGAGTTTTTGTCGGAGCAGGTAAACTGTAGATAAGTATTCACAAGCTGTTTCCTACTCTCTCTTTTAGACTTTTTGGGGACAAAGATTGCACACTTTTGCACAGACCAACTGCGGTAAAACAGGTTCCCATTGAATGAACAGGTCCAGTTGGTAAGATGTCCATTAAGGAACACAGGTTTCATCAAAGGGTTGGGAGCCGCCCACCTTGAGGACGTCTTTGCCTAAGACTGTTAAATGAAAAGACACGCCTCAGAGGCTGCTCCTTTGGGAACGAACCTCATCATTTTAGCCTTAGCTGTCGGTCTAATGCTCGTCTCAGATTCGGAGTGGAGCACCCATCAAATATTGGCATGTCAGGATTATAATTATACTTTGAGGAATTACCTTGGCGTCACGCAGTGCCCAACCCAGGTTATTCCATTCCAATCTATTTGCAAGGACACCGTGGAATACTATATTTTGTTTCATTCCCCCCATCGTTGGGATGAAAATCTGTCCCAGAGCGCTCAATTTGTGTAATTATACCGTCTTATTGTCCGCGGATGGCCAGCTAAATGTGAATGAATGTGTCCAATCCGAGTCAAGAAGTTATGGGACTGTCTGAGGAACAAAAGTCGTTGGAGCTCTTGGAGAGCAGTCGAAATGCACTGGATGCCCACAACATTGTTCTTCCCATAAATTATTCAAGAACACGAATTAAAACTTCTTTTTTTCTCTCCCGCTTTGGGGAGGCCCGTACAATACAAGGTCATGGACGAGAGTTCAGTGTTAACACAGTAAATGGAAACAGCCTTGAGATGTCACCCTTGTGCTGGGTATTTGTAGTCTCATTTTGCATAAAGAACAATGATCACAGAGTCTGAGATGGTTTGGCATCCCCAATAAGGATCACTCAAGGGGGTCTCAACGAGTTGAAGTGCCCCTCCAAGTGTATCAACAACGTCTAATTAAACTCTTTGTCTTGGGAGAGTTTCATGCAGTACAAAAGAAGCAATGGATAAAAACTCATCTAGCTAGGTTTTCAACGACAAAATTGTGAGGTAAAATTAAGTAAGCTGCGGACATTCAAGCCACTTACGGGAGAGACTTCTTGAGAGGTACATGAAAAGGGACCTCGGTCTTGGTCTTCAAAAGGGCTGACAAAGACATATGAGGCGGACTAAATACACGTTCCGTACGAACCCATGGACAATGGAAGAGTTCAAGTCGACTGAGGACATAAAAGTGAGGCGGGGTTGCATTGTGTTGGAATCTCTTGCACTGTTTTCACATAAAACTGGAAATGCATTTCTCTTCTTCACCCTCTCCTCTCCTCTCTTCTTAGCTTTGTTGTGTCAAGCGATCGCAAAACTTTGAACCAATTCGTGTTTTGCATAGATCCTTAATTGTGCAGCTTCAATCTCCATCAGGGAAAGTTTCCCTTCCATAAATTTACGCTCCTCATCTCTTTGGTCCTCATTGAGAAAACGTTGAGGAAGAACGCATTGAGCCTAAAGTCGTCCTTGACTTTGTGGAACACAATGAAGGCCGTAATGGAGACAAGGCAGCAATGCCACTCCATGACATTCATCAACATGTCCTGTGCTATTAGTCTGCCACATTCACGGCCAGATTGGTAGTAATTCAGGGGATTCGTGCTGAGTTCTACGTAGTTTGTTTGTCAATGACTTTCACTTCCCATGTTAGGGAATGATGGGTTGACGACATTGGAGCTCACAACTACGTCATAGTATGAAAAAATGCCAAGATCCTTGAAAAAACGATTTAAGGTAGTCCAACGAAATATGATTTGCTGCGCATTTGAGTTTTTTTTCAATCACAATACAATCCTTTGTCTGGTTAGTTTTGGGAACCATCCTTTGAAGCCATTGAACATATTTTATAAAAGAATTTGGTCTGATGATTCGTTGGTTATCCACCATGTTAAGAGTCCCAGGAAAAGCTACTTTCATGTCGAAGGCCCAAAGTCCTTAGACTAGGCTGAGTATCTTTTTTGTATTTCTTGGTGAATAGAGGGCTCTTTGAGTGAGTGAGTCACTGTTCCCACTTCCCATTTCCTCGTCAGCCTTACATTCAAATCCAGCTGAGATTCGTCCTCATTGCTAAGGAAAAACCAGGAAGGACGTAATTTGCGCCAATCCATCCCAACCAACAACTGGTGTTCAATTCTTGGCGCGAAAAAGTACTACTCTACAGTAGACACATGGAATGCATGGAATTCAACAATATATGAAAGAAAATGGCGGACTGGGGTGGAATCCAATTTCTCCAAGATGGGTTCGGAGATTTTGTTTCTTTTTTTTTTGGGTGTTACAAAATATGAGTGTGTGACCGCATGGTCCTTTCCGTCAAAAAGATACGAATCATGTGAATATTTTCATGTCAATTGTCGTCTAACTAGCTTGAAAAAGAGTAAAAGTTCTGAGTAATTATTTTTGCACTCATCTTCGACACTTACTTAAAAAATGCCCCACACATTTGGGGTGCAAAGATACGTTGAGAATGAAGGAAATCGTCATTAGAATTTCAATTAAAAAGAATCTGGTACTCTCTTAACCATGACCATGAAGTGCCGAAATAGTTTATATCGCTTTTTATATCGAAAAATCGAGTCACGAATGCTGTGTTTTCAAAAATGACGCTTCACAGGGAAAAATTGTCGCTTCCTTCGCTTTGTTTCGTTTCTCTTGTTAACACTGGGATGTATTTTTTCATTCTCCAAGTTAATTATTTGGCCAATAATATGCATGAAGGTGACGCTCCTACATGGTTTCTAATTTAGATTTATAGGTGATATAGTTATCTGTTCAGTTTCTTTTGAAAGACCCGGTAATCATCAGTAGATTTGGATTGGGTATCATTCAACAAAATCTTCAGCTTAGCTCCTAAAGGTGTTTTTTGGTCACCCTGACCATAACTTTACTCTAAAGTTGTCCTAAAATAATGTTGCCCGACAATTCAAGAGTATTTCGAGTTCGATATCTATTCATTCGATTCTGATGCTTCCAATTGTCAATTCTTGCATACATGTGAAAACAAGTATTTCGGAAGAAAAAAGTTTAAGAGAAAATACTTTAGAAGATGTATCCAATGTACAGAGCAAATTTCCCGGGTGTTTTTATTTTACAAACTTTTTCCAACAAGAAGAAATTGCAGGGATTAGGGTTTTCAAAACGTTATTACAGATTGACCAAGTTCATAGGGAGGTAGAGATTCAGCATTGCCAAAAATATTGTACCATGTATTGTTTTGGTAAAAATAACAAGAATTACTATTTTAGTTAAAATATGAGACTCAATGAGAGGAGTTTTGCTTTGCAATTTTTTATCGTCGGTCACTACACGCGGTCTTTTTTTTTGAAGACCTCTACCTTACTGATGTTCGCTTTCATCGGTTAAATTGAGCTTTACGGAGGCCCTTCAAAAGTCCCGAACCCGGGATCCCGAGTTTTCTCAAGACTCTAAATTACCACAAGATTCAATCAAAACAAGTTCATCGTTCATTATCACGTAAACATGGATTCCGTCCCAAATGAAAGCAAATACGCCGATAATAAGGAGGAAGAAGTGTTCGGGGTTCTTCGGGTTTACGATAAAGAAGTAAAGCTGGATTTGGACCCGAAAAAAGAAGCGGAAGAAGCGGAAGAAGCCAAAGAAGCTAAACCCCATTTTGAGAATAAAGACATGGACAAGCTCACACTTTCCATTTTGATGGACGGAGGCTCGCCAATCCAATTTATGATTTCAAGAGGAATCCAAATGAGAAGCGTTATGATTAAATATTGTCGTATTTTGAAGCTCACGATGAGTAATATTCGTTTCTTTTACGATGGGCAAAGAGTTCGAGCCAGGGACACTGCTCAATCCCTCAACTTGTTGGATGGCGACGCCATTGAGGTTTTTTCAACTCAAGACGGAGGTTTTAACTAATCATTAGCTCGACAAATGTTATCACTATGTTCGTTAAGAAGATAATATAAGATGTGCGAAGTAGTCCCCAAGTCAAATTTGATAAGTAAAGAAACGTATGGCATGGTCATTGATCTAAAGAAAGGATGATGGCATTCCAATTGAGAGTTCCGGTTTCCTTTTCAACCCAGCCAATTGTCCCCATTTGTCTGTGGAAGTTGGTCCCATCCCTTTTGAATCTCCATCTGTTCCCGAGTTGGAACCACGGGAAATGGACTCCCTCGCACCTTCACAGAGGTGAATTTCCCACTACAAGTTCCCCCTTCAGTGTTCACTGACGTTTCAGGGACAAGCACGGCCACCATGGATAAAGTATGGACATAAATTTACCCAATGGAAACAGCTTTGTCAGCGGACACCACCAAAGCGGACCGGAAAAGAAAGAAAAAGCTTACGAGGTAAGGAGACCACTTCAAACTTTGAAAAGCAACCATCTTGATTCAATTCGTTGAGCTCACACAAGGGCGAGAGAGAAGGAGAAAAAGAGGATCTTCTCATTTTGGGTGGATGTTTTTTCTCGTCGAAGTTAACTTCTTCTAATCACGGCCAACTTCAATTGGAGGCAAATTCGGCCGTTTCGGGGCATTAATGGAAGAGCCTCCATTAGGAGATTTCTTCTTGTTCTTCTATAACTTCGATTCTGCATTCCCGTGGGCTTGGTCGAGAGACCGGATTATACGACACTTCATTACAATAATCCTCATAAATTTGCCCTCGAATTGGTTCTAAAAGTCCATTAAGCAATTCAAATTGCCTCCCATAGAGTCCTCAGGAGACACCTAAAGTCATAACTTCGGCCAAGGCAGCCCAACCCAATTGCATGAGAAAAGAGAGATCCACTAATAAAATGCTGGAGGCTCTAGCATAATGGGCGATTTCGGTCTGGAGATTTCCCAGTTTAAACTCATTATGAACGTAGCCATGAAACTCGATCAGACCTTGAAGAACAGTTTCAAGTGCTCTTATTCCATTCGTTTGGCGCCCTTGAGACATTCTTGTCTTTAAGGTGGGACCACTTCATGGCTTCCAAAGAACTGGATCGACAGACATGAAGTGAAAACCAGAGTTCGATCGTTGAAATGATTTCAACTCTAAATTGGCTTCTAATTAATTTCAAGAGAGAGAGTAGAAGTTGTTTTCAATTGAACGGAGGGTTTGAATAGTTAATAACTTAGCGACCAAGGAAGTGTCAGGCTAACATTTAGGTGGATCCAACATCACTCCAAGGGCTTATTTGACAGACAAATATTTCGTCATAATGGAACCGAGTTCGGCGAAGTCGTCTGTGCAATGATCCATTGACTTGATGGTCGTTGTTGTTGTTGCTGTTGGTTGGTGTTTGTGGTAGTGTTGTTGTAGTTACAACAACTACTGGAACTACTACTACTACGGCTTCGGCTGAGAAAATGATTACGGCGTCATAAATTATTTGCATGAAAGAAAACGATAATGAGAGTGACAAAGGCGGATATAAAAGCAATTACTTCAGGACCTAATTCCCATCCCAGTGTTTCCAAGTATCTGCACTATTTTCGTCGTATTCTGGCCCACAGCTTTCTTCTATTCTCCCGATGTGCCAAAAAGGTTATTAGTAAATATCATGATCACCAATCGCCCAGACTGTTCAAACTTGAAGTTCTCGCTTTCATAGTTGGTTCAGTCTTTAAAGACCATTTGAACCACTTGGTGACTATGTTTATATAGCTTGACTAATTTAGCTCGTAATGGGCAGTAATATCAGTATTGAATAATTGAGTACGTTTTGCAAGAAAGTTTCTTTTCGCCTTGGAAGTGCAACTTTAGATACAGCACTCTAAAGGGCAGTTGTTCTATTGAAACTGGTTCCATAAGAAGTGGTTCACACGTGGACAGAATTGGTCGCATGATAAGAGGCAATAGTCCGGTTTACAAGGATGTGTTCGTAATCCGGATTTTTCCGATGGCCGTTTGCTAGTCTAATGGCCGTTGATCACGTCTTCTCAAACACTTCGGCTCGAGTTGCTTCCTTTAATGAAGACCCTTTGCCCAAATGTAAACATGCTGAATTTCTGTCTAGCTGCGTGCCTTTTGATGGCCAAGCGAGAGAACGAGAAAGAAAGAAAGAAAGAGGTCCATACAATTTAACTGACACCCAAATACCTCGTCACCTCGGAATGATTTGTCCTTGTTGATAGATTGATTGTCACGCTTGTCAAGTAGCTTCTTATTTGTGCTTAATGGACTCACTTGCTGTCTCGAGAGACTTTCGAGGCTTGAGCCTTCGCGTTCTTTCTTCTAATCTGGCCAGCCTTCACTCAATAACGAGGGAGACTTGCAAATTACAGCAAACCACATGCGGCG
The DNA here is from genome assembly GCA_010645155.1 of Tigriopus japonicus. Lineage (NCBI taxonomy): Eukaryota > Metazoa > Arthropoda > Copepoda > Harpacticoida > Harpacticidae > Tigriopus > Tigriopus japonicus. The sequence goes on along the minus strand of JAAGOF010000071.1, from coordinate 1,236,020 downwards.
ATTTGGGTTCGAGAAGAAAACATTTCTAATGTTCATATTTGCCATCTTGATTATCAAAATGTTCTGAAAGGTCCTGATTTATGTCTCTCGGTCTCTCTTACCCGTGGCCTTTTTTACCGTGGCAATAAAGCGACAGAAAAACACACGAACGGATTGAAGGTATGAGGAGTCGGCTTATTTCGTAGTGTACTTAGGACCTGAATGAATGAATGTAAACGTTCAGGGTTTGGTTGGCAGTCTGTAGCCTATTTTGATATACCAAAATAATCCTCGTGCTGCTGCTTCTGTAGCAGTCAATAATGGACTCGAAAGAAGGTCTATTACTGATGGCCCATCGCTTGCCGTAATGATATGATCGGCTGGAAGAAATATCGGGTTATTTCGAGCGGCGATTGGTCGACAGTACCACTGGTTCTGGCCTCTTTACCAGTAACCAACAGCTTAGATCGACGTTGATTGAATAGCTTTCATCAGAATCGAAACTTTTTGACCTTGCCAACGACGACGTTGTTTTTATTAACCTTGCTCTCTTCCTCTTACTTCTTTGGTTCTTTTTAATAAACCTCCAATCCGTTCAGACAACTTGATAATGGAACGAAAGCCCTTTTTCCTGACTACCACCATATTGTTCTCGAAGCCTTATTATTAGGGCTGAATATTTTAGGTTAATTTTTTGGGCAAATTATGACATAATTAGGTTGCCCAAAACTACGTTTTAGGTTTTTTTTAGGTTGAATAGATTACACCTTTTACAGTGGCTTTTCAGACCAAATTTTGCCTTTTATCTATTGTTTTTCAGCACTTTACTCTTGGCAAGAGTAAAAGCAGTTGAGCAGAGACAAAGGCAATGAAAATTTTATTTGGCAGTGGGGGAAAATGCCAGTATAGAAAAGTTTGTGCCAGTGAAATTTGTTAAGCGGTAGAATATGGCAGAAAGTGGCAAAAATGCGACCAAAAAAACCAGATAAAAATTGTCGACCCAAAAAAGGAGATCGGCAATTTTTGACCTAAAATGAGACCGAAAATTGTCGACCTAAACACGGAGATCGGAAATTTTTGACCTTAAAACGAGTTCTGAAATATTTTACCTTAAAACGAGTTTAGAAAATTTTGACCTTAAAACGAGTTCAGAAATTTTTGACCTAAAAACGAGTTTAAAAATTTTCGACTTAAAAAAAGAAATTGAAAATTTGCGCCCTAAAAACGAGATGAAATGACTGAAAACGAGACGAGAGAAAAATATGACTTCAAAAAATGACAGTGAGCGCCCTTAATTGGCAGTATGTCGGCCTGAAACCACCTGATAAAGCTAATTCGGTATGTTGATGAGATGAAAAACATTGTGGCTCCCACTCTTCTCCTTTCTTCCTTTTTTTTTGTTTTAAAGACACTGGGGTAATTTTTTAAGTGGGCGTAGTCAAATGACTTTAGGGTGAGAAAAAAGTTAATTTTAGGTTGAAAACTTAGTTTTAGGTAAAAATTTCCTGAAAAATGCGAGAAAAAAGTTAATTTTAGGTTGGAAACTTATTTTTAGGTAAAAATTGCCCAAAAAAGGCGTTTTAGGTTAAAACCTAGGTTTTTATGTAAAACCTAAAATATTCAGCCCTACTTATTATGCATTACATGGAATCCGCTATCTCATATTGTTTGTAACGGGGACAGAATTTCTTCTATAAGAAAACTATGGAAAGTAGACTCTCAAGTGAGCATGAAAAAACCCTTGAAACAATCAAGGTCAAAATACTTCATTTTCTCACAAACTCACGCATTATGCATGTATTATATGTTCGTGCAGGTCTGTAAAGATTGTACATAAATGGAATACAATGGCTTCGGTGGAAACGGATATGGGTGAATGTAAATGCTAGAATACATACATTAACTCGGATTTCTTTTTTTTCGCTTGGGGACCAACGTTGAAAAGCGTTGGCAAAGTGGCGGAAAATCCCAAAATGTCATTACCATGCATGGAAGGCTATATACATTAGACGAGGTAGGTAAACCATTATGAAAATCTCTGATAAAGACATGATGAGAAATCGGTCTCGTCAAAGGGAAGCGGTAACCTAGTACAATAGTTGAGAATTTTGGTCTTACAGGTCTCCAAGCAAATGTTTTTTCCTCTTAAAATTCATGGAAAGATCGAAACTTGACGACCAATCTACTCAGCTGTCGAGGTTATTTTTAGCAATTTCGCCTCCAGATAAAATTGGCAAAACTTGTTTTCATTCAAGGATACATACGATGTCATCCGCGAAGCTTAGAAGATGTACTTCAAGTTTGCTTTCAACCATATTGCATTCCCCTTAAGGTCCAATTATTTTCCACTTAAAACTTCACATTTTACCCCGACCTCTGAAAAAAAATCTCACATCGAGATTTGCTCTTTAGTACGAGCTTCATTGTGAAACCAAAAGTGACAAACAATGACATAAAATATCGATTCGAAATGTGCATTGGGTAAGAAAAGCAGTTAAAGTGAAGCTAAACTTGGACCAAACTTTTCTTGCGCCTGCAAAATCATTGCCAAAATGTACTCTTATACACATGATTCATTCGGTTTATTTGGAGGCTGTAAATTAAGACAACAAAGCACTTCCAAAGGTTCTTTGTTATGAATGAAGTGGCATACTGAAGAGCTGGGCTCTTGTGTAAACGAAGGCTCTCAAATACAACTGGATATGAAACCTGCCTTCAAATGCAGTCCAGAAGGTTTCTTACCGTCAGAAATGAATATCAAGGCTTCTCTACTTCACCGACCACTTTCGCCTAATCATAGACATCTATTGTAAGTATTAAACATCCTACAAAAAATGTTCTTATTATACTCAAAGTCTAAACCTACCTGGCTCTGTTTGAATACGTGGTCTTGCCTAGCAACAATTAACCTAATGATCACATTTTATAAAAGCATAATTTTCTGTTTTCTGTTTTATCAAAACTGTGCCTTTCTGATTTGTTTTTATCACCAGATTCGAAAAAGCCAACACTAATAAACAAAACATTATCAGCACCCGTCGAATTAGATTCAAGGTTTCTTCTTACTCTCATGCACAAAAATTGGCCGACTGATAAAAGATGACATGCGACTCAATAATCTTTTGACCTCCGGCATGATAAATTAAAGCTACTTATTGCTTTATTTCTAGAATACATTGGTTGAATTCCAAACCCTGTAATGAACTCAAGCCAACTCGAGAGGTTTCCTTGTTCTGAGAAAAATCTGAATATACGAAAGGCTTGCCTTTCTGTTCTTGTTGTTTGATTCCGAGAGCTCTTTTGTGCGTCCAGCACACGAGTACGAAGTGATTGAATCCTAATGGATATAGCATGTACAATGTACAATGTAAGGAATATGCTTTGATAAGCAGGCCTCTCTCTACTGCTTCTATGTAATCCCACTATCCATGTACTTCGGATGAGTAAAGTGTTGGCGGGATGACGAGATTTCTTATTGATGTCAAAGGATGATGACGATGACGTTGCCACATGACTGGAATAGCCTTGTCCTTTCCGACCACAAACTCTATATAAAAGAACAAAAAAAAGACCAATGTATTGTGGTGACATTCTATTCGAAACTTTCGGTGCAATGGAAATGTCAAGAAAAGGGGATAGATTCACACGACGAATGATCGATCGCTCAAGCGTGCTGACGAGGGCACTGCTCGGTTGTACATGGTCAGATATCCGATGTTTCCGCAATTTCTCATCACTTCAAAGCTCGACATTGACATATTATCCCACCTGGGATCCAAGCTCGATGACATTGGTCTGAAATCCAAAGATCTGTCCCTGGAACCCTCTCTCGTGTACTGTAATAAATAGAAAAGCAAATTACACATGATCTTAAGCAGGAGAGTGATAAAAAATACTTTAGATTTTCTTTTGAGCTCTTTGTGACGGTTCAAAGAACGTGAAAGGGAAGAGGCATGCATGTTTCCAATTTTTTGACATTGTCTAATATCCAGAGAATAAAAGTGCCTCGTCAGATGACGAGTGTTTGCCATCGTTGACTAATGCGTTTCTATTCAAATAAGGCTTCTTCCACTTCCTACCTCGAAAAAGTGTGCCAGCTCTCGTTGAGTGTCAAATATCATCACGTAGAATGGAGATCCAGGAATGTGATGACCAGACCACTTGATTTCGATCCGGTAATCGCCCGGTTCCGACGGGTTATAGCGACATAAAATGATCCGATTATCGTGGTTGGGTCCCGACGAGCTCAACATCTCCGTGTGAAAGGCTCCTGTAATAATAGACGTCGAGAAAAGATATGCAAAGAAAAGCGAAGAAATGGAACAAAACTTGAGTCCCAGATTGAACCAATGAGCAGAGTTGGAAAAGTCAATATGTGAGCTTAACGGACCCAAATCGGCCTTTTTATTACGTTGGAAGAGAGCTAGCTAGTAGCTAGCTAAATGTGCTGAAGGGGAATAGAAAACGGCCGAAAAAAAGTTTTTCTTTTCTTTTTCAGCCTTTCGTCCATTTTCGTATTTGCATTGCACGGATTCGCATGAATAAATCCAAAAAGGAAGGAAAGTAGTCTTAGATGAATTTCCAACATTAAACACACGCAATTAAGAATCAAAGGTCACGGAAATAGGGATCTAAATGCTAATCTGACATTTTTCAGAACTTACAACCCTTTTAATGCATTAGACCTTAGGAACAAACATAATTGGTGAATCAAACTAACTCTCACCAGGCTTACGTACATTCCTACAATATTAAGGCCTAAAGGTAGCGTTTCCCAAGTGCATTTGAAAGTCTTTTTCTTGGTACACCTGCCAAGTTCCACTCGAACAGGCAATACGTAGAGTGCGGTCGGTAGTTGGTGAATAAGGTGCAAAAAGTCAACAAATTTGTGACCGCACTCTCGCAAATAAATCTTAATTTGGCAGCAACCAGGGAATGCCACGGCAAGTGCGCCCAGATCAACCCCAGAAGCCACAGGGAAGGCACCGTTCCAACCGCCTTCATCACGAAAGTTTGGAACATTCTCCTCAGGGATGGGCATCGTCACCTTAAAACAAGTGGCTATTGATTGGCCTTTTTCTCCATTATTGGATTTCATTAGTTCTATTGGTCACTACTCCGATAGTTCTGAGAGAAATACCGGATGTGTCAGTTCCGCTCCTCGAATGGCACTTTCGTGTGTGCGTGCGGTATTGTATTGTAGCAAGGAGGAAAAGGTATGAGTAACTTTGTAACAAGTTTGTGCCCATCCCTGGTTGAGGCATGGATTTTGTTTTGCCTCGAGAGTATCTCACACGAATAAAGTTTGCCAATTCTCCCACTTGTACCCTAAATGAAGTGCTGTTAGGGCTGGAATCCCACCATCAGTTTGAAGTGACAGTTGGAAGCGTTGTTGGATGAACTTAATTAACGCACCAATAACTGTTGATCTTTCTCAAGTTATGTGTGGAGTAATCATTTTCACGAAAACAGGGTTAGCGTCACTTTTTGTGTCAAATTTTGATAGGGTACGTATTACATGGTTTGTGAGTTTTGAATAACCTTGAAGCTTCATCAACTTACCGAAGAGATGTCCGAAACAAACTGAAACTACCATTCAAGTTCAAAACTCGACTGGAAAACTTTGCAAATCAGCTCTTGTGGAACATGATTTGCCTTAGAGAGTACGTCATTCCGCTTGGAAAAGACCAAATAAAGGCATTTTCAGATTGCATAAATACTATGATTATCAAAGCAATTCATTTATTGCAAATTATTTCACTTGCGCTCATACTCCTTTATGTCTCCATTGAGAAATGAAGGGTTGTTGAGTAAGGATATGGTTTGTTTGCTTGTTAAGGAGTCAGTACATCACTGATAAAGGGTGTTCCATGAAGGAATATTCCCGCTCCTTGCCACTTTTTGACTGCCTATGGTATAGATTGGTAGTTGTTTCCATTGAAAGACGTTTCAACGCTAAATTTTGACTCCAAAGATTTGAGTTTGGAGGGTGGCAGCCAGCCGGGATCGAACCCCAACCATCCAAACCAAAAAAACTACGCCATGTCTCACCCACATGTAAGGATATGGATGATCATATTTTAATTTCTTTTTCGAGGGTCAACTTTTTAAAGCAATACAACTTGCTTGAGACGTAGTTCTTGTTCAAGCATTCATTTAATAGGGCCACCCACGGTTGCAACTATTGGTTTTTTTCCTCGGCTGTTGACAGACATGGGCAGCAAGGAAAAGGCTTCTTTTGCGAGCTACTTATACAGCATATTGGGAGCAACTGAATATTGGTGACCAAAACGTGGGACATCTACAACGTATGTGGGTGTGTCTATTCAAGGATACCTTGTCTATTTGGACATGCCGAGGTCTTTCTGCCTTCACAGTTTTAGGGTGACAAAGGAGAGATTTAATGCCATAGATCTTTAGAGAGGAACTTACTTTGATACAGATAGATTCCTAGGAAGGACTTTGCGTACAAACTAATCCTCAAGTAATGGAAGGCAAACATGACGTAGAGGTATGACGTCTTCCTCAAATCTATCCATTCCCCTGTCGCAACCAATCAATGAGGAATCAAGTTTCCCAAGCTGTTTATAAACTCTCCCTTTGTATTATGTGATATTTTTAGTCTTTCAAGGCCCAAAAGAAATTATTGATTGAAAGGAAAAGAGAATGGCGGTCTTAAAGGGAGCGGGAAATCTATCGAAAAGTGCCCTTTGGGAGCGCAGACAACACCCACAATGGGGGCGTCCAGTGGGCCATATCTCACTTACCCTTTGGGCCTCGCACCTTCACTGTCAGATGACCAGGTCCAGCACCGCGTGCATCGCATATAAACTCCGAGCGAAACGTGTGGAGAAGTCCGTGTTCCAATCCCGGTCCAAATGCTTGGATATGGTTATGGCCCAATGGAACAGCTGCTCGCCCTGTGGGAGGTCCAGTTACCGTCACAGGGAAAGGGCTCCCAGGTACAGGCTCATGATTGTAAAAGACATGAACCATATGTTCTCCAATCGTCCGAGGATGAAGGATGATGTGGTAGGTCCGGTGTCCGGTCTGTTGAACAACCACGGCCCTCGACCAAGACGACGACGATGACCCTCCCTGTGACAAAACCGGGGTCGGGGGTCCACCAGCACCATTATTTCCAGACTTGTCACAACCACTGGTGGGAACTAGTGTGGCGGTCAGAGATTTAGGGCTAGCTAAAGGATTACTCGAGTGAACCTCCACAATGGAGAATTTGTTCAGAGGCACCTTCCGCGGCACCCGACACGAAATGGTTTGACCGTCTGTGGCACTACTGTATGCGTCGATTTTTTCCGGGTTGCTTAGACCATGACTAAGTTTTGCCTCACTTTGGCATCGGCCATCTGGCTTCTGGTTGATGACTCCTACTTTCTTTGGAAATCCAACCAATTCACTGAAAAGGAAGGAAACAAATGAGTCCAAATTAGTCTGGCTACTCTCCTCTGTTATTCAACCATATGTTATGTTCTCCTTCTTCGCCCAAGACGAATTCTTTTCGCTTCACAAAAAGAAAAGAGCCTCTCCAACCTTGACCATGACTGACATGTAGACATTGGATACTGCCCGAAGACAAAGTGAAGCTTGAAAGGCTTCTTAACAATGATATTCACGATATGCTTATTGTTTCTGTCTGGGCATGCCAAGAAACCATAAGGTCCTTTTTGGAAGGTCGAAATTGGTTCTAGCCAAGTCAAGGGATCGTGCGTGCTCTTTGCCTTGAGAATAACAAGGAAGGGCCTGAAATGCTTCTCGGTAGATTGACAACGACAAGATCTAATCCATCGTTTCCAATTCTGTAATCCTTCCCTCGAGGACTATTTCGGGGTTGGCATGTTGTCATCTTCCATATGCGTCTAGATGGGTGGGGATAAAATTTATGAACTTGGCCCTCGTAAACATTTTTAGGGCTAGATGCTCGCAAGAGATTTCCAACGTCTAGTGCCCTCTTTAATGAGGAAAAATGGCCCCGTTACTCGAAAGCAAAAATAAGTAGGAGCACTCCAAGTCTTTCCCCAAAAACAAATATCTTATTCCCGGCTACTATTGGAACTAGAAACAAGGTAGCAAGTACAATGTGATCTTTCGTTGCTCGTTGAAAACGGAAGTACGTGTACTAAACACGAATCTAAGTACGAAATGTGGCTATTTTTCTCTTTGCATCGCAATGGCTTTGATTTTGAACACACGGTGCTCCAAAAATAGCAACTCTCTTCGGCTAATTTGAAAGGGCAAGAATTGAACCCTTCTTGATATTTATGTCGAACTCAACAACTTCGTGTTTCAACAAAAAAAATCTTGAAGAGAGGCCAATTCTCGTAAAGCAACGAACGTACCACCGTTTCCAGGAGATGTGCATGATGTGGTTTCCAGGGATTGTGGGACAATACGAAGCCTCCACAACAACACGGGATAACATGAACCTTGAGACTCGTTGGTCAGGATTACATTGCGGTTTTTGCCAGGGGCCAATCTGTCTCTTTGGAAGTAATTGAACTTGAACCAGCTGTCCTTGAGGGTCCTTCAACCAAACTCGAGGGAGCTTTCCATTCCAATCGTTGTCGTTTTTCTCCCCTTCCGTGTTTGAATGCTCTCGTAGTAAATAGATACGAAATGAGGCCTCGACCCCGACCACACCTCGAATGAGTCCATCGCCCAGAACCAGGATATCATCATTTCGGGACGCGAAAATGGAATGCTCTTTGCTAAACACCATGAGAGGAGTGCTTTGACAGAGACTTCTAGTAGTTCGTGGACGTTTCGAGACATTTGCATATGGAAATATCTTGAGGATGAATACCCCACCCAAGCGGCTTTCAGGGCCTAGTTCATTTTCGGGAAACGGAATGAGCACCAAAAATCGTAAATTGTCCTCCTTTTCGTCGTTTCTAGCACCGTCCTGAGCGGACAAGTGTCTTTGGGTAAAGATCTCATTTCTTTTCTCACATTGGAGGGGAATAACTTGGCAATCTTGGATCTCACCGTCTTGACTGTCCCATGGCAGAGAGAGATCTTTGGCGTGTGAGATGGATGCTTTTATTATGGGCCTGGCACCGCTGGGAATGGGTGGTGGTGCGATATCAACGCTCAACTCGAGAGTGTCTGAGTTTTTTGCGGGGTCGATCAGAACTACCAGTTCGCCTTGGTGAGTTGAGAAATGATTGTACTTCTTTTCAGGCGTCACTTGTACACGGATATGTTGTCCCTCAATGACATGATCTGCTGCTTGCACCGATGTTGCTTGGCTCGTTTGGTCTTGCTCGTCTTTTTGTCTCGTCAATCTTGTGCAACCTTCTCGAGTTTCTTGCGTACTTTGGCAAATTTGGGTACTTTGTGGGACAGCCGTGTTGTCTGGGGAGGATCCAGGAGGTGGTGGGAACAAAAAGCTACCAATGTTCTTGTCTGTCTGCCTTTGTGGGTGGCATAGGTCTAGAGTGCAATTTTGAATTTTGGTCTCGTCCTCCCTTGGGTCTTGTGCCGACATGAATAGATCTGTTTGACTTTTCAAAGGGACCCCTTTTTCTTGGTTCTGGCTCAGCCTCGAGTCTCTCTTCATCGAGCTAGTGGTATGGGAATCACATGGGAGACTTGCCGACTTCATGGATCTTATCTGCAAAGGATGAAAAGTCAATGGTTTTTTTTTCCTTTGGAATGTTGGTGAAGGATGCATGTTGGAATCGAGAAACGAGGAACATTCCTATTCAACTTTCCTCTAGTACTTCTACCACCCTTCATTTCGGCCTGACTCTTTCCTTTTCTTGTAGCTCGCCTGGGCAAAAGTTTCGAGGATTTGTTCTTGTCCTCGAGTCCGGGGATTCAAGAAGTATTCCCATTTTCCAGGCCCGATCTGAGAGACAGAGCTCCAAATGAAAATGCCAATAGTTGCAGACATCTACCATATGTACAGTACATGTACATACATTTATTATAGCCAGTGTTGATACAACGAATCCAACCCATCAACGTGTTTCTCTTTCATATTCCTTGAGATTATGCCTTCAAGTTCAAAGTAGAATCCCCTGCAGGATTCCAAAGGAAATTCAAAGACGTACCTGAACCCGCTCTCTCGCTTTTAGGAGGTCGTTTGGAATGGCAAACATCTCGTCCTCCGAGGCCATGAAAGAAGCTGGAGAATGAAAATGAGCTGCTTTGCAATCGTCGATATCCGAGTCTGGAACGTTGGAAAACTGGCAATGTATAAATGTTGCTACCAGAAGAGCTCTACTCTAAAAAAGTTGTGGAGCTCATTTTTCATGATAATTTTACAGTTGTGCACGAATAAGTAATATTTTTCAAACTCAAAAATCCATTAGGGACGAGCAAATCTTGCTCAAACGATGATTTCTTCTCCCCATTTCATTTCAAGACTCATTGCAATCGAGATCGATTTTCTTTAGTTACCTTCACCGGGATTGGAACATGGTTGGACCGCCTTAATTTTCATTGGCATCCCACTGATGGGTTTCCCGTTAAAGCTAATAATGATGCCGTGTTCCTTGTAGATATCTCTTGGTTGGAAAGATATTTCAAATGTTCCATTGGGTTCACGTTTCATTTGAGAAGGAACAGAACCGTCTTCCGTGACGACCACCTACAAAAAACAGTCATTCAACTAAGATGTACTTTCTCCACTTCCCACTTCATGTGATCATCATACGGTGCTAAAAGAGGTTTCATCCGATCTGATCACGATTTTCCACCCTCTTCAACTCTTTTAGTACCACCCCAACTCAATCAAAACAGTTTTGATGATAGAACATTTGCTGCTCTCCTCGTTGAAGAGCAGAAACTTTGGACAGAGGGCGAGCTCAGCAGTTTTTCCCCCCGAAAGCACTAAGACTGGCCAAGTAAGTACGGTATATATCTAGATAATATCATCTTCATTTTTTCTCCTTTTGATTGACCGCCCATCAAAAAGTCGTTGATTCAGCGCCATAATTTATACAGAAAGACGAAGCAAACTAGGTGCGTCGGTACAAGAATATACAACTATATGAATGTATGTAGTAGAGCTCTATAGTATGTACGATATTCAACCGACCCAGTGTAAAGTACGGCCAGCATATCTTTCACTTGAATTGCATGACCAATATTGGCTAAAGAAGATCTTCTCGGCAAATAAGCAGGGCATAAAGCATACGAAACGAGCCGATGAAACAAGGTTAAAGATTATTAAAGAGCGCCTTACTATTTCCAGGCATCCCGGGCCTGCATTTCGAGGGTCCACGTGAAACTTAAAGGTCGAATCGGCCTCAAAGCCAATTTGGTTCTCGGCCAAAGTTACCGAGATCTTGGAAGCATCGAATAACGTGAATTGTTGGGGCTGGAGGGCCTTGGTCAGAAAGCCATTACCATCAGGCTTCTCTTGCTCTTCAATGGGATTTCGTGCCGTTTCAGACAAACCTAAAGAGGACAAGACAAAAAAAATAGCCTTCAAACGTGCTTGAAGGACAGGTGAGGGCTAAAGGCCTTCATTTCAACCAACGGGACATGTGAAAAAGTTTCTCATCTCTTTGGAGGTGAACGGAGTGCTTTGGACTTTCTTGAAACAAAGAGATGGAAGAGTGGATTTTCAAAACGGCCCATGCATTTGGGCCAAAAGTGGAGTTCAGACGAGCGTTGCCAAAAACTCGTTGGAATCGAAGACAACTGTGGAATTCTTTGCCATGTTGGGACTCTGAAATGGCCAATAGGCATTGTGCATGGGTTCAATTGGTTTGGCTGACTATAGATCGAGATAATACGCCGTCTATGTAATCTGGATAGCCATTGCACACTCGCCGCATCATTTAGAAGCGCCTGCCTTTGCGAAGAAATTGAATCAGAATTCCATTTGCACAGTCATTGAACTTCATAGATAATTAGAACTGGGTCTGGCCAAAAAGATGGGGGCTTCGAAAGCACACTTGGGTTCTCCACAGAGGATTGAAGTGAAGGGGATTTAGCGACATTCATTTCCGTGTGGTAACTCGCTCTCTCGGTCGCTCATTTGCAGGAGCGGATTTGCATTCCCATTAAAAAAAGAACCGCGAAATGTGACGAATTATGCAAATGAACCAAGAGCAGCTGGGCGGATGAAATTAATTCTGCCAAATGAGGGCCAGACTCAGTGATGACGACAATGATGATGATGATGATGATTGCGTATGAAAAATTGAAGAGAGAAAGCTTTACTTCCAGTGTTATCACTTTACCAGACAGAGAGGAAAGAAAGGAAATCCAAGTTGGCCAGACTGTTCCACAAGATAGTACATTTCTATTCAGAAGAGAACTCGGCGAGACTCTCGTCCCAGGTAAACATTACGTTCATGTATTTACTATCTCCACCTACCCTTTCTTTCTCCTCCTCCCTGATCTTATCAATTGGATGTTATACGTGTCCGTCTGTCCGTCTGTCTGTCTGTCTGTCTCTTCTACATATATTGAACAAGGCGTCCTTGTCTTTTTTTGGAAGGCCAGGCCTTGTGAACTCGTCCAACCGCCCCAGGTGCTTTGTCCGGATCCATCCCGTACTGAATAATTTATCGGACAAAATTCCTCCTTTTCAACAAAGGCCCTTTATGTCTTATGAAATGGCCAGTGGGTTCTTCTACATCTGAACGACTGGACTTGCTTGCTTGGGTTTCCTTGAAGCTCACTTTGTTATGAAATGGATGGATGGAACGAACGAACGAAAGATCCAACGAGAAGGAGACGACCTGATGAGCTTCTCACCGGAAAGAAAGAACCTTTGTCATCTTCGTCCATAAACGTGCACAACCCTTTCAATCTCAGACTTTTGCGTGCGTGTGTGGCTAACGAGCAGCTATGCAATGCCGAAATGCTTGCGGACAAAGGCTGCTCAAGGGATTTTGGATCAAGATTAATTGAAGTGCGTCGCACGGGACTGGTTGCGAACAACTCGCTGTTCTTACTCACAAGAAACTTGTCTCAATTGTGCCAGAATATGTGTGTGAATTGGGACGGGCGAGATCTCGTGCTAGGACTTGCCAAACACCTCTAGCTCAACGACGGAGGAAATATTTGGTAGGAGAGTGGAAAGTGACAAGAAACCGAGAGTGGCCTTAGCGTGCCAAGATGTCCCTTGTGCTATTGGATATTAGTGGCACCACGAAAGTACCCGCCGTAGAATATGTACTACTTCTACTGCCACTACTAGAACTACATACATACACCCACGGGATGGGCCTTTGATGAAAGCTCAGAGAGAAATTTCAAGGCCATAGACTGATCCAAAGTGACATATGTTGCATTACGACGAAAGGTTTTTTTGAGCTCCTGATTTATGGTTTGGCTAACAGGATGACGCACCATATGTGGTTCGTCGCTTGGTTGCTTGGCTGTCTCTACTGAAGGGTGAAGGTGGGAGGAAGTTTCAAATTTTGAGGCAAGGACACACACACAAACACACTGTCCCAGACCAAATGGAGTACCCAGATGAATTTATAAGGAAGCTACCTCCTCTTCCTCCTCCCACGAGCGTAGTGCATGCCTTTCCACACCCAAACTGACTGTCACGAAGTGAAGAGAAATGATATATGTAAACAAGTACGCAGTACTTTCCCCCTCCCTCTCTTTGTGTCTTTCCGGTTTTGAATTGGGCTGCTTTTTCTAGTTCGTTCGGACGACTGCTTGTTTGATTGGTCGGCCAGCTTTTTCTTTGAAGTTCTCATTTTTTTTTATCTCTGCCCTTGTCTCGAGTGGATCCAATGGAAGGAAGTTCCTTTCCCAAGAACTGCTCACCAAGTTTGGTCAAGAGAAACGCGATCTCGCTTTGGCTCCATTCTGATCTGATCTCTTGTGGGAGAACTCAAAATTTCCCCCGTGAATTGGCCTGAACTTGGAATTTACCTCAATCTCAATATCTTTTGCACCCAAGCAAATATTTGAGACGACCCAGGTCCCATTCTTTATTCTCAACTCATGATAGCATCCCATAATTCACTGCCGAATAAAGTTCCACTCGATGGAGAAAAGCAGCTCTCATTCGCCGATGTTCCACCAACACTCAATGCCTAGGAAGTGGGTGGAAAAGGTGGATCTCAGACAGTTCGAGTTCCTCCAATTCATCGATCTCTGCCGTTTTAAAGTGCGTCAGCTAAAAGACGAGCATGAAACTTTAGGGGGAAATTTGCTTGGCAAAGAAGCCTCAAGGACCCCCCATGAAAGTCAAGTCAATTTCAATGGCAAACATGGCTTACGACGAATGAGCCTTTGAAGGAATACTAAGGGGGGGTATCATTGTTCTCCATAGTACTAAAAAAAGTTAATGGTCTTACCGGCGGAAGCATAAAAGTACCTAACCAGGGAATGGAATTCTTTATTCGACTTTGTTTTTTATGGAAATGTGAGACTTACCCGTGGATTGGGCTCCTTGAGATCCCGTCGTCCCCTTTTGAAGACCCGAATCCACTTTCATCAGTCTCTTGGCCTGTCTGGCCATCTCGCTGGCCAAAGGTTCAACAGCCTCGATGGAGATAACACACTTTTCAATCGGGTCCCCAAAAGCAGATCCCCCACAGGCCTGATGGCCTTCCTGGCCTTCAACCTCGAGTTCTTTAAGAATGCCTTCAAGCAAAAGATTAAAACCGACAGGTTTGCCAATCGGGGTGGATGTCAAGGTGACAGGTTTATGGGATGACTCCCGGGCGGACGCGCTGCCGGGAAATTCTCCTCCATCTTCATCATGGAAGATTTCAAACTCATCCTCCATTTGGATCTTGGATTCGATCGATGTAGAAGAAGATGGGCCTTCGAAATGGGTCTGACGATCAGGTCGTTCTCCTATCGGAAATTCCGCCTCGTGACTCAAGTGGCTGCTGGCTTGATGGCAATTAGACTCTGAGAAGGAGGGTGTCGATTCAACACTAGAGGTCACCGTGCCTGAACAACAAAGGCTGCAACAGCTGTCCTCGTCCGAGTGGTCTTCGTGGTCTTTTTTGAAGCCTTCCGCACCGGACGCCTTGTTGTCAGACGAGCTGAAGTGCTTGGTTTTCTTTGTGCAAAATTGGCTTGGAAGCAATTCCACCTTTTTCGCTGAGACCCCTGGACTTGAAATGGGAAGACCTAGGAATAATGGAGCACAATTAACATCAAGTGCGTACCATCTAAAAGAAAGGCTAATGTATTTTCTTTTGTCGACATTTCGGTTTCGGTTATGCCTACCGGAACCGAAAGCAGACATGCTCTAAAAAGAATAGAGTTTCCAAGTAAAGTCGAAGATTGTTTTTGTCCAAAACCTCTGCCACTCAATTTTTCGTATTTCCTTTAATATTTAGAATTAACCATCGTTGTGCACATGAATAACTTAAATTTCAAAGTGAATTTTGCATATTTAAGATATCTTAGTTTTTGCATATTTACAATAACTTAGTCAGCTGCTTTTGGTTTTCGTTTCGGTTAAGCATTTTTCGGCCAAAATTTTCGGTTTCGGATAAGAGCCTTTCCGGTCCATCACTAATTTTCTTGTCAACGTTAGTGTCTGTCTTTAGATGCTCTCTTTATGTCTGAGTTGCGCTCTTGAGGCGGCACATCCTATGCTTCCAAAGACCTAAATATTCCGTCCTCCTGTTCTCAGATCCTGACTTGTCTCATTCATCATCAACTACTTTCCAAACACAATCCCATCACTCATTCCTTGGAAGCTTGTTTAAGCTCGGCAATCAACATTGTATCGCTGTCGTTATCAACATTATCATCATTGCTATCATGATCATCATCATTATGATGATGATGGACCAAAGCCAAAGTTATGAATGTTTGATCTCGATCCGGAGCCGGAACTCAAAGCCTTCTTGGTCAATTAGCATCGCCACATACGGACACAATTAGAGACCAGACAATAATGATGGCTTAACAGAGGGGGGGGCACATACGTCACACGGAAAAAGGTGCCAGAGTATGTATGCCATGTACC
>JAAGOF010000071.1:1179154-1220006 GCA_010645155.1 Tigriopus japonicus | reverse complement strand
TTCTTGGTCAATTAGCATCGCCACATACGGACACAATTAGAGACCAGACAATAATGATGGCTTAACAGAGGGGGGGGGCACATACGTCACACGGAAAAAGGTGCCAGAGTATGTATGCCATGTACCATACACGAAAGTGCCGAAGAGCCTAAGTTGCACTGATGCATGAACCAGAAACTTTGGACATGGGTCCTTCATCAATTCTAGTTTCCACATTTAGTTGGACATTGCCTCTAAAAGCATGCTTTCCCTTTCAGAAGGCAGGCAGGCTCCTTGAGAGACTTGCCTCATCTGTGCTTGTAAGTGGCAACTGAACAGGCAAGTGGGCCTGATGTTCATTATTCATAGATGACCTCCAACCCCGGGTTCAAGGTCAAATTGTTTGCCACAGACCACTCTCAAGCAATGGTGGGGCATGATGGAGTTCACAAAGGTTTATGCACCTGCTTCCGGTAGTTCCGATCTTTATTTATCACCATTACCTTCAATCCAGAACGACTCTGGTAAAAAGACGTAACATGGTCGAAAAGAAGGACGCTCTCTGGTTCTTCCTTATGGAAAATGGCTCGTTTATTCCATGAAATGCATGGATTGTAACGATCATACATCCATCGAATGTGAACAAACTAAAGCCCCTTACATGTTGATGAAGGACTCCAAATGGAACTAAAAGAGTTTTTACTTGAATCATTCATGACATTGATCATAAGTGAAATTCCTTACGTTTGTTTGTTTGTTGAGGAGTCAGAACGCAGCTTCGCAGCTGCGATCTGATAGAGGCTGTCCGCCATATGGGGATATTGCCGCTCCACTTGGACAAGCTAACAAGCAAGCATTAATTTTTACCTCACCCTCGGGAATGACCCCAGGTTCGCCCATTTAAGCCGTCAAGGGCCGTGACTTCTGCATATAACTTAATACCACAGGTCACTAGGACTCGGCAAGCCCGGGATCGAACCGGGGCTTGCCTAGTATTTGGCATTGAAAGACAGTTCAATGCTAAATTTTGACTCCGAAGAGTTGAGTTTGAGGGTGGCAGTCAGCCGGGATCGAACCCTAGCCATCTGCACGACAAACCGACGCAGTACGCACACAGAACTAAAAATCCTTTCAAAAGCCACTACGTTTTCTTAACAATTTGTCAATTTTGTCCAAAAACGTAAATAAAAAGTGCAAATAAAGGTGAAAAGTGCAAAAGTGCAGAAAAATGGGTTTATGTTACCAAAAATCTTTTTACACTATTTGCCCGTCCCTACTGATGAGTTTTCCCTGTTTTGCATCAATTCATGCATGTCATGGAATCGGCGATCTGCTTGCCTCAAAAAAAACTTAATCACGCAATTTGACTATTCTCTCTTATAACATTGCACTGGACAACACAAAGTTCAATCGACTGGTTTTGTCCAAGGCACTCATATTATTTGGAGCCTAATTGTTTTTCAAGAAGTTTTCCTTATTTAAAAACATACCGCGTGGTACATAGATCAAGGCCACTATTTTCACTGCATTCCTGACCGAGAAAGTTGAGAAGAGTTCCAGCAAAGGTCTTTCTCGCGTAGTGTTCCTTGAGGCGATTGAAGATTATGGAACCTTTTTGGAGGGATCTTTTTGATCCAAATGGGACAAGTCTCAAAGGAACTGCGAAATAGAAATCGAGGGGGGGGGCATGTTCGACTATAGTATAGCAGCAAACCATCAATGACGATTTTTTTTGCATCGGCCTCAACAGAGCCATTACTTCCAAGTGCTTGAAGGCTTTTTCGAAAATGACTCCCATTGCATTACAAGGCAAACCTACTCAAACGCACCGACTAGGCCTCAATTGAATACGGATTTCTGACTTGACTACAACCATCGCTGAGTTTTGGAATGGAAGATTTAACATCGAACAAGGAATATTAGCCAACTTCTTAGAGCTATAGAGCAAAAATCTGGCCATGTCAAAAGGATTGCAGTCAAGCAATGAAGACGAGCACTTATTTTATAGCTCATGAAATGCCAGTAAACTTGTCGATTGCTCATCGTTTTCCTCTTATCAAGTCCTGGAAAACCTCATACAAGGGCCAAAGCAGATCCTTTCTTGGACAATGTCCTCCTCGACTTTCCTCGTTTTCCTCCTTCTTCTCTTAGCTTGATAAGCTTAGTACCACGAACTTCCTTGAAATTGGTCCATTGGAAGCGAATAATGGCCCATTGTAAAATATCTGGTCTTGTCCAGAATCCCGGAAACATCCATCCGGATGAAACATCCGCTCCAAGTCGTTTTTTTACATTTCTTTTCAAGGTGGTTCACTTTGCTTTCATGTAGATTCGATTATTAAGATTGGAAAAATAAAATCCTTTCTTGGTTTGGGAGTCAATTCATTGGTCAAGATCTTTACAAGGTTGAAACGTCTCCTTGTCGAGGCTTCAGTGCTGATATGGTCTGTCTTTTCACTCACAAGTTCAAGAAATGAATGAAAAAATAAGAAGCAGGGAGCAATTACCTTCCCCCTCCTCTTTTGTTTTGAAGGTCCCTTTGTGCTCAGGGGAAATTCTATTAACTGATGTCGACTTCAAACTGGCCTTGGATCCAATGTTTCCCTTCGCGAGAACCTTTCTTGTCTCCACAAATTGCGTTTTCCTCCGGATGAACATAATGAAATCGGCGGTGTTGATAGGTTTGCCGAGAACTTTCCCAAGCCGATTTCGAATTTGTGAAATCCGATTTCAGACCGCTTGGAAGTTCTCCCTTGATGCCAATGGCACTTTGTTCCCGAATCGCTTGATTGGCCTTTGCGTGGCTTTCGTTCGTGGCATTGGGAACCTGATGTGATATGCTCATCACGACAATCTGCTCGATTGCCATTCCAGAAGTTTGGTGCTGATGAGGAGAAAAATAACGTTTTCGCTTTAATGACGCCGAGCTTGTGTTTGTGAGATGGTGCAATGGCTCTGAATTGGAATTTTCTTGCCAGATCTCTCGACTTTGGCGTGCCAAAAGTTTCTTTTGTCAACGATATATGTATGTGTATACGCGCGTTAGGGAATGAACGAAAAGTTTGCTTCTTCTTTTTCGTGTTTCTGTATCTCTTCTCCATCAAAACGAGCGTCTTTTACATAAGAAATGATCTGAAGTTTGCACTGCACATACACATAAAAGCTGAATATGTAGGGCTTTGTAGTGAAGGAAACGATTTCTTTCATCTGATAGCTGAATTGCGGTTCGAAAACAAAACGAAAGCCTGAACTTTTTCGCGGTAAGCTAAAAATACACTGGACGTTTTTTTCGCCATGAAGTGTCTCGTAATTGAAAACGGAGAGGCTTCTGTCTGGCATTTAGAAAATATCCTAAAATTGGCCTTAAGATTAGATTAGTAGTACTAAAGTTGGCAATATCCCTTGGAGATAGAAAGGTTATTGAAGCGAACACGAAAGATTATTTCGCAATTTTGATCTCAATATACAAAGATTGGCTTATTGAACCTTGCTGAAAGAATAAAATGATTCCTTCTTTGATTAGTTCAAGGTAAGGAATATTTCAGCATTTGCATATCAATGAAACGTCACGTCATCCAACTAATTTTTACTCCCTCTCTTATCGAATTTGAACAAAAGCGAAAAGTACGCTAGTAAAGAAAAGTTACAATAATTCTAAACTGTGTCAATTCAATCCTGTGTAGGGCAAATGTGATCAGTTCTTTATCAGTTTCGATCAGGAACTTGATTCTTCCGGCGAACTTTACAAAAAGAGATAGATTCTTCAGAGTTCTTGGGAACACTCGGGATCGTGACTTAAGGACTGGATTTTTAAGTGGAACCCGATTAGTGAACTCTTTCTTTCCCAAAGAGTTCGGAGAAACCCTTGTTCTCTTGGCTCGTTTCTTTGCTCAAAGTGAAGGGACAAAACATGATGGATGCCTTGAGCTAAAAACGACCTTGGCAAGAGTCAACAATTAAGGCTGCAAATCGAAGGAACTTTTCGCCGTCGCCCTTCAACCTCCGGAAAGGCCGGATGAGGCCGAGTTTTGGACTTGAGAAGTGCATTCCGTCTTCCTTACGACGCCCAATGAATTGACTTGATTCAACAAGGGCATTTCCATTCCAGAAGGAGGTATCTCTCTCGAGTAGCTCACAAGGGTCATCATTGTTATGGCGTGCATTCGGGCTTGAGTCACCCTGTGAGTTGGGTTTAGGCAAGGCTTTGCGGAAAAGTGCAAGTGTCACCCTCAAGTGCGGCTTCTTCTTCAAGATATGCATTCCATCCAGCTTTACCTCTGTCTTTCGTGGGCGATCCACTTTTGCCTCGGGACAACAACCTTCGAGGGCAAGGGAAATGCATTTCAATGGAACACACTAACGGTCCAAAAACAAGATGAAGTAGTTTGAGAATCTCCATTTCTCCAAATTGGTACGTTTTTCATCCCTTCCTTTTTTCGGCCGGATTTTTTGAAAGCATGCGGTTCAAAGCAAAGGCTCATTAAGTCTTTCGTCTTTCCTTCCCCTTTTTTTCTTCTCCTCTTATTTCTGAACAATGCCTCTATTATTTGAGTTCCTTCTGCTTTCAACTGAGTTGTCCCACAGGTTGATGAAGAGAACCTTTTTTTTAAACACGAGTAACAACGGCCTCCAGGATTGTCTTGCCCAAGTTGGTCTTAAGTTTCCAGCCCGAGTGAAGTGCGTTTCTCTTCCGGAGAGTCATTAATTTTTTGCCTTAAGCCAGTTACTGTGAAGGTCCTGAGTAGAACATACCTCCAGTACTGTAGTTGGTCCATACCAGACCACACGAGGAACGAGGAACAGTGGTACGTACGCACGTAATAATGGTAGCATTGTACGTAGAGAAGGAAGAGGAGGGAAGGAGCCTTGCCCCCAAATGCTTAACACAATGCGGTTTTCATTAGAGTTCGCAAACTCGGAATGGAAAGCAAAATGTCCCGAGGTGCTTGGAACTTTCGCGAGAACTCGCCATAGGCGCATTTTGAGCCAAAGATCAGTCCCAACAATTATGATCCTTTGTGCAGAGAAAACCGGCGCAATGTCGCTTCCAGGACAACCACCTGATTTAGAGCTTCACTTTGAGTTTATGATGACGATGATTCCAATGATTTGATCATGATCGTGCTAATCACAAGATGATATGCTTTGTTAGTTTGTCTATAACATCACAATTGTAACCCATTTGATCCTCGAAAAGCTACTCGATTTTCTTGGAATACTGGCCTTCGAATAACAATAAGGAATTGAAGCTTTGGAACGAACCCTTTTGTCCAGCTACAACAGACGAGTTCCATGTCATTTGGCCACTTTTTGCCCCATTTGGCAGGGCACAACTTGGAAACATATTATTACATTACCAATGGCAAAAGTGGCCAAAGTTCCTGCTCGGCCTTTCCTCTCGTTTTCTTGCTTTCGTTCTTTCGCAAACCAACTTTATTCGACACGTTCTCGATTGTTTGTGTATCTTTTCTTTTGGCGTCTGGACAAAGATAAATATTTTGGTCTGAGCCATCACAGAATACGTCTCCATTAATGGCTTCAAGTGTTGATTATTTTGACTGGGCAAGAGGGCTTCACTTTGCTTAAACAATCAAGATTGACGGTTTGTGGTCGTGAAAGAGTGCAGTCAAAAGACAATCAGATATTTCTTACAAGTTTCCTCGTGGTCAGAAAGAAGCCTTACAAAAATACACAGACAACACCCCTTCTTGAAAAGTCATGGCACAATCGCAGGTGGGCATTGTCTTGGTTTCTAAAAAGAGCCTTATTTTGCATTGGCAGATCATTTACTCAAACTAATGATTTCTGCATTTGACTAAAGCCATCTTGATTGGCAAACAAACTCAAACAAAAGCGTATGAAGAGACCTTTCGCTTTTACTGAAGCCGAGTGGAAATATACAAAACGAGCGAACAAGACCCTTAATCCTTCACATGTTCCTACTTCATTCGAAGCAACTGAAAGAATAGGCTTTGGGTTTTTAGTCCTGACAGGTGGATTTTGATTCACCCAATTTTAGAAACGTCCTTGTTCCCAATCTTAATTCCGTGGATGGATTGGAATCACTGTTTCGGGATGCGTGAAATTACTTCCTGATGTGTTCATAACTTGTACCCACATATTATTTGGAGTTCTTTTATGTCCTCTAACTATGTTCGTATTGTTTTTTAAACTCAATTGTCAGGTTAAACTTTTGCTTATCGTTTCCCGAACGGTCCAGTTCTCAATGTTTTTCAAGAACAAAGTGTCAAAGGAAGCAAAAAAGCTTGGCTGACGTGACTCAAAACACCAACGATCGATTTTTCCCTCGAGTGCGATAGAATAAAAGCGATCTGCGTCAAATATCAATGAGTACCAACAATCCTGTGGGTCAAACAAAGACAAGAACAGTGTTTTCTTTTGATCCTTTTCACTATTAAGATAAGATGTTAAGCTGTCGACTAAATTGGAATCTTTTTCAACTGAGGAACCTCGATGTAACTTGCCATTTCCTGTGGGAAACTAATTTTACATTGAATTTCAAGCAACTGTTACGTAACCAAAAAGCTTTTATTGGCCTTTCTTCAGTATAAATGTTCTCCTGGGTAAAACTGCACTTCAAAATTTGATTGTTACTTCCAGGGTCAATATACAAAACGTTAATGCTTGAGACCCAAACATTGACGACACTCATCAGCATTAGGCCTTCCAATCATGTTCATCATCTTTGGGAACTGAATCCCTAGGTCTTTCTCTCCCAGTCAAAGGTATTATGTGCGCATAGTTTCAAAGTAGATCCCCTTGCCCCAATCCTCTTAGACAACCCGACTCACTTTCACTTTGATTGGGTGGTCCAATATTGGCCCAAATGCGTTGGGTCATTGGTCTGATCATGGTGGTTTCCACCAACGAAATGGTGTGTTGTTCAAAGTCCTTCTCAGATGCGAGATCGTCGTCACAAGTCACAATCACGGTGATGGGCTCGTCATTCTGCGAGGATTCGTCATCAAAATCCTCGAACTCGATCGTGTCCTCGAGGACAATGACATTGAATTCCTCTACAAAAAGAGTACGAGATTGACAAACGGACAATATGAGAAATGGGTGGTGCTCGTGGAAGGTTCATTGGAACATGCTTTGGGTGTGTATTTCATGATTAGACTTGATTTTCTTGTGCATGCAGATTCGAGGAACATGGGGTAGTGTGTGGTAGAGATAGTACAAGGAATGATGGATGGCACAGGGCTTGAACTTTCGGGACTTTTTTGTTGGAAAATCACATTAATTTTTCAGTACTGTTGTTACATTTTAGACGCCTAACGAAGACGGTGGTTCTAATTGGGGGCTTTTTATTGGATAATCTGTGATTTTGTGAGGACGATTAGTAGATGTGTATTGCGTCAAGTGCTTCTCTCAAGGTGGTGTAGAGGGTGCTCCATCATCATCAATGTCGACTCGATCCTGGAACAGAACAAGAAAAACACGTTTTCCTGGTGAAGGTGCAACAACAAAACCACAACAGCAAATATAAACAAAAACACACGAAGAAAACGGTGCAGCACACAGTGCAACCAATTGGTTGGGATCGAGTCAGGTTAGTCTTGAGTGAGACCTCATTTTTGATGAAGAGGTCGGGGATGAGACTTCAGATTTCTGATGGATCGTGCATCTCTACTGAACTTGGGTAGTGAGTTTCTGCCTACCAATGTACGTAGAACTATGGCTTTTCTTATGCTTTGGAACATGTGTTCCATTTCAATATGAACGAGAAGTGTTGTCACTTAACAACAAAGTCTTTCAAAGTGCCAACAACACATCTGGAAGTGATCAATGAACGTGTAAAAGTTGGCCGAACCGGCCACAATAGTTTGGCAACGAGCTGTCTTGACCCACGAAAGTGCATAGAGGCCCTGGATAAACTGAGAGGATCAAGGAGCGATCAAGGGATGCCCAACGTCCAATCGAAAGATGCACGACCCATCGCTTACTTGGATGGCCATTGTTGTTTGTGTCTAAGGCTACTACTGTCCTGGGCTGCTCACCTCGGTAGTCCCGGTATTTTTCCAACCATCGGGAATGGTTCGTCGAACCTTGGTTATCGGTGGAAGTAGATTTGTTAGCACTCCTATTCTTCTCTGACAATTTGTGTGAGATGAACGGCGAGCCTAGGATTAATAATTGGGTTAGAGGTCATTGTGGATTATGGGGATTACAGGATTAAACCCCCCTACCCGGTATGCACTCGTCGTTAAATGTGATATGAATGATATGATCAGTCGTTATTTGCGGAGTGAAGGCCACGTGGAACACTGCATTTCCCGCGGGATAAACGTGGGTCGGCAGAGAGCGCCCATCAGCGGCACATTTGACTAGGATCTCGAGGTTGCCCTCGCCAGCCTCGGCGGCATCCACTAGAAAAATCACACACGCACATTCTCATAGATGGCAAGCTCAAGAAAGATGAAGGAGAATCAGAATATCAAGAGGTCATTCTTAAGCACCTAATTAATTTCTGGCTCAAGACCGAACTTCGGCCTTGGCTAGTTGATTAAAGAAATGGGGTTGCCATGCTGTTTAAGGTGCATAATCATGTGCTTGAAGTGATTTTTGCTTCAAGTCTCAAGTGATCCTAAAAGCATTAATCTTGTTCATGTTATACCTATTGAATGTAACGGATCAGTTGTGATGAGTGATAATCAAACTAGAGAAGCGTTACATGCCAAGATGCAACAGGCAGATAGATTCTGTTTGACAAGTCGTTTAGATGTCACTTGACAAACTTACCCGCAAACTTGACGGTTTTACCCCCGGACGACTTTGGGATATCGCTAACAGCCACGTGTTCGCTACTGTAGGCCTTGGAAAAGAAGGGTGTTCCACCCACAGCCATGCCATTATATTCCACCAGAATGGTATGTGGTCCCACTTCTTTGGGCACGAATTCGGCAGTGAAGCCATTCTTCACATTGCCTGTCACCTTCACGGGAATGTCGTCACTGGGACCTAAAAGGGGAAACAAGAGGTTTGTTAGCTTATTTAAAGGTAGGTTGGTATTCATTAATCATCCAATGCATTGAACAAAGAACCTTGGAGCAAATTTTTCGAAATACGCTGAGCCAAAGTGCGCCCGTGGATTCTATGGCAAAATGCGATATCTTGCATCTCATGCAACCACTCTGATTATCAGCCATGACAACCTTGACACAAACTCACTTCGCTGAGTTACAGTACATGGAGAACAAACAGGCAACGTCATTGACCGCAAAGGCCAGACTCAAAGGCTTTGGTATTTGGAATATCAAATATGATTTCAAAGATCGATGCATATCCTGAAATGTCACAATGGAACCAAGAATCATCTCACAAATGCCATTCAAAACACATTAAGACGAACGTGTCCAAAGTTCGTAGAACTTCATACTTTGTAGTGTGCCAGGATCCCGGTCGACTAAGTACAACTGATAGGCGATCAGGGTAATTGAACCCAAGGCTTAGGGCTACAACGAGTTAGGACAGGCTCAGATTTCTCCTCTCGCATTCATTGAAGTGGAGCCTCGAGATTCTTCGACCTCCATTTGTCATCATCGTGCATAGGCAAAGTGCCCCTGGTTGGCAGAAATCCCACGAGATTGGGCACAAATCCAAGTCAAGGTT
Source organism: Tigriopus japonicus (assembly GCA_010645155.1). NCBI lineage: Eukaryota > Metazoa > Arthropoda > Copepoda > Harpacticoida > Harpacticidae > Tigriopus > Tigriopus japonicus. The sequence goes on along the minus strand of JAAGOF010000071.1, from coordinate 1,210,394 downwards.
AAACAGACTGTAAAAATGGGTGCACACGATCAAGCTGCTCTGCCTTACTTCCAAAGTCTGTCCCTGAGCAGTGAGAATGAGAGCTGCTAGTGAGCGAGCGAGATCCGACCCAATCTTTGATAGCTTTTGCCGCTTGATCCACTTAAGAAAGTTGGAAATAGGAACAAAGTCCTCTTGGAGTAAAGAACAATGGGCGATGAAGAAGGAACAGGAAGCAATCAGTAAAATAATATCAAGAGATCCAAGATCAGTGGACAAATACTCTCAACGATCACTAGTATCTAATTGGCCCCTTGCATAAGCTACTTACTTATCTCTACAACGCAAGACGAAATGAAATGTACATTCAATATTGGATGTCATCTCTATGCATTCATGAATGAGGCAAATTTTTCGATTACCTCAGGATTTGACTGAAACTTTGGAAACTTTTGCCCGCTGGCTTAGCGCAGACGACTTTTTATGGCTAGGAGTAATCTCTCGACGTGAAGTTTTTGTGCTAAAACCTTCCTTCCCTCAGCGGTTCTTCGTCAGATTGATCGAACCGTCAAAGGTTTTTTTGCATGGCCGGGGCTTTTTTCCGTGTCCTTTGACCGCCATGATTGAAGACAACATCCGGGATGATACTTTAAGAGCTTGTCCTCGTATCGACCACTAAGTATTCAACATAGCTAGTAGACCAGCTTTGGAAGCGGATATAGTAAGCCAATTATCCAAGCCACCCAAAGGAACATACCCTTCCGAATTTCACCATCAAAGTGTCGAATATGTTCCACTCATAAATCAGATGCGATCGAAGATTGAACCAAACATGTACGTTTGCTCCCGCCAATTTATTCGGGAATGCTGAAGAATGTGGCTTTGCGGTTCGTGGGCTCGAAATTCGATCAAGGCTCGACACTCAAAGCGAGACAATGGCAAGACGCACGAAAACTCGACGCTAGTAAGCAAGCCTTTGTACCAAATCAAGGCCATTCACTCGCTCGCTAGCTTCGCTTTCGATTCCCCAAAAAAATCTATCGGTTTAGCTCTGGTTCGTGATGGGAAAATCCGAGAAAAAAAATATTGAAATTCCATTTCTTTTGTTGCACTTACAAACCAATAGAAGGCAAGGGTGAGCCAAAGGCTGCCATGCTTTTTCGAAGGGGAAGTGTGAAAAGGCATGTATAATTTAGTCAAGCCAAGCCAAACTATTCTCGAGTTGTTTCGGAACTTGCTGGAGAATGAGTTCTTTAGGGTTAAGCCTCTAGACTCGTCGATGACAATTGACAATGGGTATGGAATTCAGAGAGTGGTCGTTGAATACTTGCTCTACCACCACAAAGGAAACCATTGAACGAGAAGTGGTCAGAAGTTGGAACGAATAGTTGGAACCAAGTTGACGGGCCCATAAATGACGGAACTTTGCGATGCATACCTTGGCCGTTCTTCCTGCTTTATGAATAAACAAAACAAGAGGATTGGGGTTTTATCAAAGGCTTGACATGAAGAGTCTTGCTTAGAAGGTCAAAGGGATGTTATTGAAGTGGGCGCTTAGACAAATTTGAGCCTCTTCTCTCATTGTCGTCATAGGGACTTGGCCTCGCAAATGCTCTTCAGGATGTGTATTTTGAACACGCTAAAGGCCAACTGGGTTGGTTCCGATATAATCCTAACATGCCAATAAAAGCAAATCGTGCTCCAGCAACTTTTAACGAAGGTTTTGCATGTTCAATACACCCTCGAAGAGAGAAGGTGTCGGAACTGTAAAATTGTGAATCACTCATAGCACCAAGTTGGACAGTTTCTCAACTACATCTACCGAGAGCAAATTGCCTTCAGCCTTCAGCTTGTCCAGGAAGTCATCCCATGAATACCGTAAGATAGTTCAAATTCCAATTAGAGGCCCGCAACGTAAGCACGTTTAAATAAGCGTCGGGACCTTTGGCAGTTAGCTTCCCTTGGGAGCAAAGTTTGATCAGGAAGGAATAATGGCCAAGGAACGTTTCCTTTCCAAACCAACCATGCCTAATCCGAGAACTTGGGGTTTTAGGCTCGAGAATTCCTCGGCTATGCCGTTCGTTGTGCAGTAGTGCAAAAAGCAAAAAAAAAGAACCGAGACCAAGCAGCAGGGATTCGATTTAGGTCCTTAGCACTTTTGGCAATACGCCTGTCTGAGATCTTGGATCCAGTTTTGCCAAGGTCTACTAGAAGACAAGACCCACTGGAAGCCAGAAATTGGCGCAGGGAGGCAATGTTCGCCTTTCATTTCGAGTTTGTATTGCCAATATTGTGTGCAAAGGGTAGGTGAAGGGCTCTAGTAGGAAGCAATGGCAGCTGCCAGAATGAACAGCCTTCAAAAAGTTAAGCCATCAAATACATAACCGATTAGCAATGGTTGTCATGTATGGTCGTCGGTTGTTGGTGTGCACCGTCTGTTGGCTTGGCAAAAAAGTCAAGCAGGAATCACATAAAAAAGTTTGATCGTTAAGAATATGGCTTGAGATCGAAGTCAAGTTGTCGTAAGTGGCACATTTCGAGGCAAGTCTGTCTTCTCTTGCAGCCAAATGGTTCTCACACCAAAAAGGATTCCCCTTTTCCTCCCTTGGCACATCCACTCTCATGCCACGCCCCTGATGACTCAAAGTTTCTATTTTGGGTTGTTAAACTGAAGGTCGAGAGTGCATTGGAATTTGGCTCCACATCAATCGATTGCGGAACACTTCAATCGCGAATCTTTTTATAGCATGAAGGATTAAGCAAACACCTACTTCCTTTTCAAACTGACATGGGGCTCTTTAGTCCATTAGAAGCGACATTTTGCCTAGTATCAAGAGCAATTTCCCGTGTACGAAACTGATGAGTCATACGAGCCTTTCCCTACCCAAGGACGTTTTGGTTCCAGCCAAATGCGGACATCATTGGTTCAGCCTCAAAATAGAATAAAGATCTAATCACCCAACGTCCTAAAAGGCAAAACAGCCACGTGAAGTGCGCCACAGAGCCAACAAAGCTCACAAATGGAAGTCCGTGGGGAAAGTGTAACGGATGGTTTTGATTTACGCGTTTTTGAAATGGTTTTCCGTCAGGTGCATGCTGCTGCTGCTAGTGGTGGTGGTGGTGGTGGTGGAGGAGGAGGAAGAGGCGGCCTCATGCCAGAGCTACGTACTCGGTGCATAGCGTAATAATGTGCATGAGGCTCTCCTAACATTGGCAAGGTTCTCTTGCGTGCTGTCTTTTGAGGGAGAGAGAGAAAGAGACTTTGCAATTTATGAGCTCGCCTTGCGATGACCTTCCTTCCCGCTCAATTTAGCCCTCTTGGCACGTTTTGACCCCTATTTCTCGGACTATACCGAGAATGGCCAAATGGTGTAGGCGGGTATGGACTTGTCCAAGGAGCCATCGGATATTGTATCACTGGCCGTGTCGTAAATTGGGAAATGCAAAGTCGTCAGCAGCTGGCCTTCATGGCTACCATGGCCGGTAGGATAGTATGTGAAGTCCGTTGCCAATGTGGGTGAGGATCTAAATTGAAAATATACGGTCTCGAAGAAGCTTAGCTGAGTACTTAAGAAAGGGTCTTAGAACTAGCTTGGCTTTTCCCGCAGTGTTGGAACTTCTCGCGGTCCTTCATAAACTTGTACAAGGAAACTCACTCAAGCGAATCCTGCGGTCGTGACTGATCTTAAACACTCGACGGAATAACCAATTGGGTTAGACTGCGCGTAGACAGAGTTGCAATGGTGCAAACCGGATGGCTCAAAAGCCTTGGCCAACCGAACATAACTCTCAGGCAGAAGGTTGGAGGAAATTAGTTTTACGGCCTAATTCCTGCTTTGGCTCTTTGGCCAAGTTGGACCGAGGAGGCGGGACTGCAAAATCCACTCGTCAGACTCGAAAAGAGTGATGTAAAAACTCCGTTCCACGTCAATTGGATCTCTATCGATCTTACCGAGATGTTAAGAGTAAGCTCTAGTTGTAATCTTCTTGAAAAGAACGAACGACCTTCATCAGGAACGAAGCCTTGAGACATCTCTTCCCTCAGTCTCAAAAAGTTTGTTCACTAAATTTTAGGACAGGTATCGCCACGAGCGTCATTCTCGTGACCCTCACTTCCACTGTTTCATATCATTCTGCATTTGGACTCACCTTGAACGGAGACTGCCAACTCGGCATCGTCGCCGCCTGCGACTTTGATGGTAAAAGATGAAGTGGTTTTAATGGGAATGTGGTTCAAATGGTCGAGGCCAACTTCGACCTTGGAAAAGTCTCCACTGCTTCCACCGGCGCTATAGTTGTCACCATCCGTCACACGGCAAAGAAATGGGGAGCCTGAAAATAGTTCAGTTCGAAAGTCAATCAAGTTCTGCATCATTGCATTTCCCATCGCCGTCAAAGCCGTCGTTCGGCCTCACAAGTGGTGGGATCATCGTCATCATGATCGTCATAGTCATCCGCTTTGGCACTAATGGATAGGAAAAAGTTTGCCTTGATATGGTTTGAGCATGTGCATCAAGGCAACTGCCATGATTCCCGTCGAGTCTCGTTCAGAGAGAAGGGAGCAAGTATGGAAAAGCATCTTTTGGGAAGGACAGAGATCAGTGTTCCTGCCTGTTCCCCGTGACGAGATGTCCTTAGCCTAGTTTGTGACTTAACGACTTTTGCATGGATCTGCGTCTTTGGATAGCAATTACCGAGAAATGGTGGGCTAATCACCCTTCGGTATATAAACTACATGCTAGCAGACATCCCCCCTTTCCTCTCGGTTCTCACTTATTTGCAGATGCTGGAAGTGGAACGGAATTAATTGGCAGCCTTTTCTCCCAAGGTCAGGAGTGGCTATTTAAGGAGACCCTTGCTTCAGGATTCCGGTTCCTCATACCTTGTATCTAAAGAAATGTCGGATCTGGTTCGATTTTAGTGGCTCGTTTTTGATCAGTGATACTCTTTGTCTTCTTCTTACGAAGTCACTCATGATAGTAAGTACAAAAATAATGTCAATACTCTGCCATAGAGAAGTGCTTTAGTCGAAGAACAGATTTCGGAAATATCTTTTTGATAGTCTCCCCATCGAAAAGGATCCTTGCTTGCCATTCAAATTGATGCCCTACTCCGCCACTCTCAGACAGATATTTCACCCACCTGTGACCTGCTCGCCATTAAAGGTGACCTCGATCTCGTGGGTAATGGGTTGCTCTGGAGTGTACGTCACCAGACATTTTCCACCTCCTAACACTTGAACCGCATTGGGAACATCCCCGTCGTTGATGGAAATTTCCAATTGACCTTCGCCAGATTTGGAGGCGTCCACTGCAAGAAAAGAAAAGCGTGAGAAGACCGGCAAATCACCATCGAGTATGGAACGGACAAGCGACTTTTTCTGAACTTGTCGAGACTGAAAAAAAGAACTATTTCCATTATCAAGAAACTTTCTTAGGGAAAGGATCGTCGTATCTCTAGAGTACATTAAACTTGCTTAATTAAATTGAGCATGAAATTGTGTTTGGCTGGCCAAGTGATCTAAGCCGACATCGGGGAAAAGCCCTCTTAAAGGCTTGAGCAGCATACAAAACTGAAGGCTTCCATCCAATTCTCATCTCGTGTCTGTCCATTTTTTTTGCTGCCGCCTCATTCCAAAAATGCCTTTGCAGTTTGCACCCGTTTCCTTGTGGTCCCGGAAGAGTGTCATGGCACACAAAAATACTACATTTCCAGACAGCCCAAATGAGTTTGTTTTTCCCCCGTCAATTTCGAGCGGGGCATCACTTACCCCGAAATGTGCTCAGTTCTCCGACGAAACCGTCTTGGATGTCAGTCACTTTGATGAGTCCGGCATCGTAAGCCTTGGCGATCAATGGGCTATTGGGCACGGTGAGACCCGAGACGGTCACATCGATGACATAACTCCCCACTTCGACGGTGGTGAACTCGATCCGAAACCGACTCGAGCCTTCATCCACGACCTTGTTAGGAATTCTCGGTCGCTTCTCGGGACCTAGATTTGTGACGGAAAAAACAGGCAAATTTTGAGTTGTTCCATGCTAGCATTGGATTTCAAATCAACGAGTCCTTCGGGGTTTAGTGAGAACGATTGGAGCTAGAGGCAAAACTAGGCTACTACGCTATTGCCATCGAGTTGTTATTGCAGACAAAAAAGGCCTGAGAGGAACACGGGGAAAAAAGTGAAAGGCTTTCTCCTCCACCTTGTTTGGTAGCAACCTGAACATTATTATATCGGATTCATCCTCAGCACGATAGAATCTCTTTGTCGACTCTGACAGTCGAAGGGCCATGGGCGAAGAAAAAGAAAACTTGCCAAGACTTACTTATAATGTTGACTTCGATATCCTCCTTTTTGTGTCCGGGTGCTTTAAGCTCGAACGTGGCCAACTTTCCCGCATTGAAATGTCGCACTGTTTCGCCCAAGAATTTGCACTTGTCAGCCGTGCCTCGATAGCTGTTGAGCTTGGGACTTGTGGAACCAGCATCGAGCCCAGCATTGGAAGTGCTAGTGCCTTTGGAACTTCCTCCGGGAACGGACAAAGTGTTTTGTTTGTGTTCCACCATTTTTGATTGGTTGCTCGACCCCAAAGATCGACTGGCATTGGCCGTGGAGCTCGATGATGAATAGCTCGTGTAGCTTGTACTTCCACTCTTCTGGGTCACCGTCTTGGTGCCATCTAATCCCGTTTTCACAACGGGACCAGTGTCAAAGGAGGAAGAGTAGTTGGATTTCTGCACTCCCGGACCACTGTCAGTAGCATAATCCTGATGAAAGCTTCCACTACCTTTGCGTTCGAGGCTATTCTGGTTGTTGTTGGTCCGGGATAGCGATGTCTGGTCACGATTGATGGGCTTTGGAATCTTACTAGCCAAACTCGACGTTGTCAAACTTGAGGATGATGAACTTGCCATCGTGCTGGAGGAGGTTTGAAGTTTGTTAGTACGGAGACTACTACTCAATGGGGAAGGTTCACGTTTGGTCTCAATTAAACGGGATCGAAGGGGTGAGGATTCCCGTTTGATGGGAGATGAATCCCGGCTTGTTGAGTTGTCCGTAATTCGGAAGGTTCCACTCGAACTTTTGGTGACGTCACTCAAAAGGAAGCTGGCCTCTAATCCCCCAGGTTTCTCCTTGACCGGTTTGGTGATGGTGGTGGAGTAAAAGGCGCTATCGTGGTCGTTCTTGTTGTTATTGGCATAACTGAGACTGTTGTTGTTCTTTTCAGAGGAGGATTTCGAGAACTCTTCCGTGGTGGTAGTCCGTTTAGTGGTCGTGGTTGTCTTCTCCTCGACAGTTTTATTGCCGCTGATTAATGCAGGTGCCAGGAGTGACGAGAAGTTGCCAAAGTCTCGGGTTGGTTCCATCTTGTGAGTGTTCGTGGGCTTCAACGAGGTGGCAAGTGTGGGTGGCGGAAGATTCTCGTTAGCGGTCTCGAACTTTTTCGCCTTGAATTGTGAGGGCTGGGCAGCACCGGCGTAAGAGGCCTTACGCGAGGCTGTGTAGATGTCGTTAGTTCGATTCCGGGCAATCACATCTGAAGAGTCGTAGAAAGACTCTTCAATGCGAGTGTCGACCTTGTTGAAATCGCTGGAGCGCAACGCCGTCGAATGGTAATCGCGACCATTGGTCTCCGAATGGAAGCCATTGGAACCATTGGGCACGTGGATCTTTCCTGAGACCAAACCCGGGGCCAGAAGTGGCTTATTGGGATCCTTCACCTGAAAATGCACCAAGATAGTAAATTGAAAGGTGCTCAAGAGAGGCTCCTGTCGGATGAGACCCAAGAAGTAACAAATTGATGGCTGCCCATTGACGCATCTACAAAGAAAACTTTTTCTCTTCAATACATTTGTCAGTCAGGATTCATTCCCCCCTCCCACTCCTTTTTCCCTCTCTTCTTCTGCTTTGCCCCCCTTCTTCTCACTGTGGTAAAGGAGACGGAAACAGGAATTGCAACGCATGTGGAGCAAACTTTTCCTTTCACAACCCCGACAGTTCCAACCGGAGATGCCGAGTTTTCTTCTTCTCGGTTCTTGACCAAAGAGAGCTCTTTGTTTGACCCTCAAGTAGAATAATGACAAAAGTTTTTCAACAACCAAAGATCAATGGGTTCCCGAGGAGGCTTATAACCTGACTTCTAACGACAGTCTGACTAAATGATGTTGATTTCCTCTAGGGTAGAGCTCCATCGGCTCAACCTTTGGACCACCGGGAAAACCATCAGAAAGTCGAACACTCACCTCGATGAACCATGGCGAGTTGGGCACCTTCTCGCCGTTGAATTTCACATCGATCCGATGTCGGCCCAAATCATGCGGAATGAATGAGGCGGCAAACTTGCGATCCTTGGAGAGCGATGAGACGTGACTGGACACGCGGCCGTGATTTACAATCACTTCCATCTTGCCAAAACCAGCTCGTTGGGCCTCAGCTGGAACAAAATTAGACGGGAAAACGACGGTCATTAAAGACAAACGATGATGGTAAACACACATCTTAATCTTTCACACTTCGGTTTTCTCAACTTTTGTTCTCATCTGGGTTTGGACCAGAGTTATGAGTGATTTTCAGGCATTAGAAAAGTTCTCCGTACCATGAGGTCTCAAATGTGTTTTTTTTTGCCTCCATAGATTGAGCATTAATTTGATTGGTCCCTTGGAATGTATTTTTTTCTCACGATGGCTGTTGTCATTCCATTCGGATACAACAACACCAAGAACTACTTTGAGCTCGAGTTCGCTTCCATTTTATTTCCGCTCTTAAAAAAAGTGTCAAACCAAAAGTTTTGGAAAATTTGAAGTCCCACTTCTCGCAAATCCCTGTTGTGCCATCTAAATGGAGCACAAGCAGCCTCGGGGATAAAAATCTTTTGGAGCGTATTTCTTCGCAAGTTGAGAACTTTGACAGAAACCGGAGAGAATAAAATGAAGGGAAATTGTAAAGGGAGCAAACGAGAGATGTGTTCGTTCGTAATGTCAATGAGTGGTTCCTCTTGTCAGCCTTGAGGATATCCATTTCGAAATATGAAACAAGTCTGCCATTTCAAGGGCTGAGTGCAATTCCACAACAGATGCGGTATCCACATAGTTTATGGCCTTGAAACAATAGGGCATCCCCTGAAGCTATTCTAGTTTTATTGGTAGGCCTAACACACCTGAGACCAGAAAACCCTGTCAAGATTGGTCCGTCCATTACGAAGTCTGATTTTCCATTGCCAGTTGCTGAAGTCAATTTAAGAAACGACAAGCAATAAGACGGTTTATGACGGTCAAGCTGGAGTATTTTCCCTTTCCAGAATTCTTAATCATCAGTCCAAGACTCTTTCTTTGAGCCTCCTTATTGGTTCTTACCCTCAAATTCCACTGGCATGCCTACAAATCCTGGTGGGATGGGACCCACGTGGACCTTGGAAGAGTCGAACGTGTAGAAATTCGGCGTGACATTGACCCGCTCATTGCGTATGTACACCTCAATCCTGTATTCCGCCACGCTGTTGGTTGTGAATTGGCATGTGAAGGTTCCATCGGGGTTGGAACGGATCTCCGTGGGACATTTCCGACCATCAGGCCCTGAAAGAGAAGCAAATGCGGTGAGGGCTTTGTATGCACAATACATGACCAAAAAATGAGTGTGTGTTTGCGCAATGACCAGACGTCCGTCGTTTAGTCGAATCATTTTTTATCAATAGACATTCCGAACAAAGCCATGAGTGGTCCGTAGGGGAAATCCCAGCTCGCTTGCTTTTGAAGACCAATTTAATTTCCTTGATGGCTCTTTGCAGTTGTCAGACCGCTCCACGGTCACGGCTAATTTGACAAATGAATGGCCGATTTTCCGAGCTAATCAAATTAAACGACATTGAGGCAGTCCCCAAAGACCCCCTTCTTTCGGCCTTTCCACTCTTATCAATTCGGTCCAATGGATACCAAGAAGAACGACGTTGATCGTACTTTACTTTTCATAAAACAAAGTATTTGTACTCTTAAACTTGAAATTAGAACTACGGCCAGACACCATATGGTTATTAGATACCAAGAAGAACGACGTTGATCGTACTTTACTTTTCATAAAACAAAGTATTTGTACTCTTAAACTTGAAATTAGAACTACGGCCAGACACCATATGGTTATTATGGTCTTCTTAGGTCATGCAAACATGGCAACATTTGTTTGTGATTGGCTCGCTCACCACAAAATAAGCCGAAAATATGCAACCAGTTTCCCGACGATTCTAAACATCTCCTGGAAAATATTTATCATACCTATAATGTCCACGTATATCTCCTCGGCTCGAGCACCGTTATCTGGGCAATCAAAGGCAATTTTCTTGTTCACAGGTAGTAGATCGACTCCTTCATCGGTTTGATGGTCAGATTTGAAGAGGGTTTGCCGGTTTTCATCCCTAAAGTCCTTGATGCTTTGCCTGCGAGCAAATTCTTTCTTCTTGTTCCTGGGAGGTGCGAGTGGAGCTTGAATGGGAATTTCTCTTTCTGTGAAATAATTCCTCCGCTCTGCACGAGATTCTTCGTGGGTTTTGTACCTGGAATGAAATTTTGAGGGGATTATCATGTTCTTCTAAGCAATTGGCCGTTAAAGGAGAAAGGTCGGCTGATCCTATCAATTCAATAAACTTCAATGGTTCCACCCAAAAAAAGTTTTTTAAGGCTGCAAAAATGGAAAGATGAGGACTCAATTGAGACGACGATCAAGGCGTTCTCTCCATTTTTTCCTTATCCCTTTATGTGAGGGATTTGATCGATTCGGCTACTTGCGTCAATAGAGAGAGAGAGAGTAAAAGGAAATTCGAAATTGGATTACAAAGCAGATCCAATTTCCCAAAAAAATAGTAGTTGCTACTTTCAAAAAGCTCATATTCTTTCTCCTTCTTTCTCGTCCAAGTATCAGACTCAAGAGGTGTCTCTTCAGGAACCTTTTGATTTGCTTTAGCCTGAGCTTTTGGGAACAAGAAGTTCCAGGAAAGCGATAATGCAACTTATATATCTCTGGATAGGATCACGGAAGAGGAATAGTCCAAGAGAAATAATCACCATCAGGAAATTGAAACATGAATGAACGATTGTTTTTTTGTGGAGAAGAGGGGAAAAACTTTCTATGATAGGAAGACAAAGTTGGAAATGAGACGAGGCAGAAAGAAGAGAAAAAAGCGAAGAAGAGCTGCATAGAGACGTCTGTTCCAAAACAAATGGAACTCGAACAGTGATAAAGCGTATCTTTCTACTGTGGTCCAAAAATGGCTTCAAACCTCTCCAATGAGTCTTGTTTGCCTCTGTCAAACTTGATGGACAGGCCAAGAAAATAGAAGAATTGCAAGAAGTGGGAACGACTTTGAGTGTCACTTCAATCAATGGAACTAGACTTAGATCCAGGCAGAAAAATATGTTTCAAACTAAAGGGTTCCATCCAAACGTTCTCGGCCGCGAGAAAAGTAAATTCATTCCATCTCCCACACTCCTCGCCTTTCCCGAGAAAAACCCATTAGTTTGAGATTGAGTTGTCGTTTATCAGTGGGAGTCGTCTTACCAAGGTACAGTACGTAGATAGGTATCATGTCAGTCTGATCAAACCCAACATTTGAATTACCTCGACACTTTTCTGTCCGCTCTGAAGATGTCCGTGGCGGGTTTGCGGGCTTCTTTGATGTCTTTGCCAACGCGAAGAGCAAAAGGAGACCCCTTGACTTCCATGCCATTCAGGTAGACGTACACCCGGTGTTTGCCCCTGGCTTGAGGGGTAAAAGTGACCTGGAAAAAAGGAACAATGGAAGTGGAACAGGAACAAGAAGGGCCAACTAGCTCTACCCCAACCCACACACATGAACATCATCTTCCCTTTTTCACAAGAGGCTTTGGAACGAGGACTAGTGAGGCACACAATACGACATGACACGCTCACTGACCCAATATCCCCTGGAGAACCTTCATCAGAAACGGCCTCAAAGACGAAAACGAGGGAACAGCTTCAAATGATTAAATGCGAACTGAGGCACGAAATTTATGGGACCAGCTCTAATTGAGCTCATCCTTTCTTCGCTGGTTCTAGGTAAGATTTGGGAGCATTTCCACTACAAAAATAGTTCACCATACACACTTGACACAAAGGTTCCATGTATGGAACGAAGTCACTTCCATCCTGCTTCTTATTCCTCGTCAGAAAGGGTTATAGGAAATTGGCCGTTTGGATGCATGTAAAGAACCGAGGATTCTTTTTCAATTACCTTGTAAATTCTATGGGCCACTTCCTCCACGTAGAACATCCTACGAATGGATCGGTTTTCGAATACCACATCTATGGCTACCTCACCCCACCCCGTTTTGGAGGCATCCACAGTGAACGTGAATGGATCACCAGGAATTGCACGACGAGCCGCGTCTTGATCGGGAATCTATAAAAAGGAGGTACAAGATGGAGGAGGGGGTTGAAAAATGAGGTGCTCTCCTAGAACCTGCCAGCTATTGGATTCATTCACCCCTCTTTATCGCCTTCAATTCCAACATGGGGTTAAGGTGGAACTTGACTTTTTTTCGTTAGCTTCGTGGCGTTTAAAAGAGTGACACACTTACAAAAATAGCTCTCGGGTCAAACACCATGCATCGGAATGGACTGTGCTCGATGTCTTCATCGTCGTAGGTGACGTGGATACGCCATTCACCAGCCTCGTCAGGGTTGAACGAAGCATAAAAGGTTCCGTTGTCATCGCTGACCGGACAACCCAAAGGTCGATTCGTCGGAGAGAATGCGGTGACCTTGAAGACAAGCAGTCCCTTAATTATTCGGTGCTCAGGAATATGGGTCAAGCCAGAAGGAGAGTCATAGAGAGAGAGAGTGAACCACATTGTAGGACACACAACAATGACGACCGAACCATTGAGATAATCAAAGCTTACCGCTAAGAGGTCTGGCCTAGCCGCATGATGAGGATTGATGAGAACTTCCACGGTGGATCCCACGGCACAAGGCTCAATTCCTGGAAACATGGGCAAAAAGAAAAAAAAGAAAATTAAACCAAAGCCTCCTCCTTCACTCATTGGCGGATCGGACCGGACATTCTCATTAAGTTTGCCCACTCATTTACTTCTGAATCCTCTCCATCTCTCTCACTCTCTAGTCCCTGTTTCATTTTGGCCCAGGGAAGGTGCCTTTGGGGAAGGTTGGGATTTAACGAGTAGAGGTTTGGAGGATCGACTTTTACGATCTGAAAACTGGATGGTAGCGAAACTGGGTAGTACGTAAGAGGAGAGAAAGAGAAAGATAGAAAGAAAGGAGAGAAGAGAAGAGAAGAGCGAGGTATTCTTAAGGTAAAATTGATGGACCTTTGAAGAGGAGTCTTTGCTTGCTCGACTGTGGCCACGAAGAACTATCTTCCTCTCAAATCACCCCATTACCTCAGACTTCCCGTCAGAAAAAAGTACCTTGGATCCTAATGAACCCGTCAGAAAATAGAAAATGGAAACCATAATCACCATCGTAGTCCTTTTTGGACTTTGGCATGATTCGCATAAAGTGAGGCGCCCCTCGAATGGGCTCGCCCTCATTCTTCACCAGCAGTTCATGCATGCCCATCTCATCAGGCTTGAAGAATCCTCGACCACCGGATGGATCCATATCAAAGTCCATGTAAATGGGACCGGATGGACCAATAACCTCGGCCGTAATGGACTCTTGGTGAAAGTCCTTGTCCAGCACATCCAACTTAAAGTGGACCTGGAACAGATGGACAAGATTTTTGAATATTGAGTTAATAGACATTTTCTTCCGCTTTAATCATGTGATTCCGTACCTCTTCGTCCTGGCGGACTTTCTTAGTCGCACATTGGATTTCCAGTCGATCACCGGGTGCGACTCGGTCATTGATCCATTGGAACTGAGCCACCCAAGACATGACTCCGAGATATTCCACATTAGGGCTGGCCATATCTCGGGCATCCATCACCGGAGTCACGCCCACTTTCTTGCCACCTTTCAGTGACACCTCTAAGTTCGATACCCAGTTCTCGGGATGATTATCCATGTCGTGGAACCCAGGCACTGGTCCTCCTTTGGCCTTCACCAAAGCAGCCGCCGCCAAACCGTCGTTCCAATCAGTCTAAAATCAGAGAGAGGACATGGGAATGAATAACTTGAAAGGGGATGAAATGGGCTGTCTGGCACTTTACTCTAAAGTTGTTGATCCTCTGGGTTGGAATCTGACTTTTAACCCAATCTAGAGTGGCATAGTATCCGGGACTGTCTTCCTCCTTCATGAAGTAGGATAAGTAAGTCATTCCCGAGAGTTCGTCTAAATGCGGTGAGGCCAAGTATTCCGGTTCCAAGACCGACGGAATGTTGAAGCTCCTTTGGGCCAGTTCCATGGCACGTTTGCAATTCTCGGGGCTGGAAAGATATACGAGTTCATATGTAGCTTCCGACTGAATGAAGGCAAGGCTCAAGGCCAGGCTCATCCCTTTTTCTTTATAACCTTCATTTCAGACAACAGAGACTCAATTTCGCAACTTTATTTCCTCCCTTAATAGTCCGAGCACGCACTAAACAATAAAGTGAGGAGGCAGAGTTCATCTTTTGTCTTTCTTTCTTTCCTTCTTGGAACAGGTGAATTTGTGTTACAGGGTCCGGTATTTGGAACATGGAATGAGATTATTTTTCACAGGACGTTAAAGTGTTTTTTGTGAAATATTCAAGACTCTTTTATTTGTGTCCTTCAAAAGCATTTGAAACAAATAACATGTTAGATAAAGATAGAAACATTGATTTGTCAAGTAACTTGGTGTAATTTTCGGATCATGCAATTAATTCACAAAACACCATCAACAAGTCACTTTCTTTGAGTTTTCTTGGACAGAATAAGCCCAAAAGAACCCAACCCATCCCAAGAAAGTAGTTCTAAAGCAGAGTGAAATGCTTAAAAGAAATACGTTTCGCCACAATTTCAGTATTGTTAAGAGCTCCTGATTCAATCTTTCAGATAACAAAATTTGGTGTTAATTCAATCTGTGGCATGTTAATGAGCAAGAACATACAAATGTATCCTAATCATCGCAGCTGCTTCAACGTTAGGCGTAAAAACGAATTGGTGGGTTCTTTGGAGGTTAAAACAATTGTCCTTGAATTCGCCACCCTCCTCCTCTTCAAATTCTCCCTTTCTTCTCGCGCACCCGGTAGCGGAAAGAACCAACAGGAAAACCAAAACCCACTCCTTTCCACGCTAGAAAACATTCACTCAAGGATGATACGAATGTTCATTCCCTACCCGAAAAGGTGACCCAAGTGCAGATTGCAAACTTGGGAGGCAACTTTTTCCATGAGAGAACAAAGATCTCGAGATGCTTCTAGAATTTTGCATGGACATTCAATTCATCAAGGAGTATAATAAACGCCACCCTTCCCACTTCAGGCTTGAACCGGCTACCTATTCTTGAACCATGACAGGATATCATTGACTTTTTCTTAGCTCTTACTTACCCATTGTTTGGATTCAGTTTCCGCCAGTGTGGGATTAATCCTGGTTGGCAGTAGTCCAATAAGGCACTCAAATAAATGCCATTGTTCCAATCGTTGGTGAAGTTCCTGATGTTGCAATCAGGTAGAACGGCCTAAAGAATGAAAACATGACATGAATATTTAGAGACTTTATCAATTTTTTGTTCGCTTGTACCTTCAGCCATGAGAGCATGAGCTTCTTTGGTGGAAAATTGGAGGCTCCTAATTGATAATGGGCAATTAAGGACCATATCAATCCCAGGATCAATTTGAGATTTCCATTGTTAATGTCCGTGTTTCCTGAAAAGACGAAGTGGACAGCATTTCAGTCGAATGTGAATTTCAGGCCAAGGTTCAAAATCCCCTTCCCCATTCATGGTAATCCAAGAACCAGAATCTAAGGCACACACATATTACATGTACAATACACCACAACGTACAAAAGTTCCGAGACTCTAAGCTAAGAACCCCAGACGAAAATGTGGGTCAATGCTATTTCAAAGGCCCCCAAAATGTAATCCGGCCTTTCTATTGTGCCCTGGTCAAATCCATGAGAATCAGATTCAAGTGGAAGATCCTCCAAAATACACGGCAGTTATTCAGCGGGCTTTTGGTTATCTGGATATGTTAGGAAGAAAAAAAGGAGGGTGGTTTTGATAAATGGTCAGATGATGTATCTACGTGTGTTTGTGTGCTCGCCTCTCTCTTTCTCTCTGAAGAGCATCTTGCTTGGGATGTATGGATATGTATGTATCATCTACTATGTATATATTGGCCTAATGATGACACATCTTCCCGTCCATCCGTTGGGCCCTTCTTTCCAACATCCAGATGGCTTTTCTTGAGGCTAACAGGCCAAGAATGTGTTTCATTAGTCACTCCCCATTACGAGTGCAAGAAATGGATTGGTCACTGACCATGAATCTGAATGCACAAAGGGTTTTTTTGTATTAGCTTACCAAAGAGAAATTTTGATTTTGAAGCATGTAATGTGCAAGATTAGATTGTCAATACTTGTGATTGAAAAAATAAGAACTTAACCTCTTTGAAAAATTAGGAAAACGGAACTCTTCGATGAACATTGAATGATTAAACTCCTTGAAATCTGATTCGAATGCCTTCGAAACAAAATCTTAGCCGACAGTCATGTTTTTGTGGGGTCGAGCCTACTTTTTTCCACATCGATCAATCGACTTCAGAATCCAGGAAGGAATCAAATAAGAACGATTGGGCAAGAAGTAGCCTATTCTAGTTCAACACTAAGTTGATATCGTAAATGGAAAATTTCCAAGCAGTTCCCACGTTTTTGAAAGTAAACAAAGCTATCGTTTCTTGAAAAAGTTGTGCAAAAACACCACCAATTTCGTGACATTTCTTTAGCTTTCCTTTTGAAAGGAACAATCAAATTTAATCTAGAACATCCCGAATAAACGATGGTGTTCTTTGTAATATGGAGAGCAACTAGAAATTTGTAAGATATGTTATGACAAAAACATGCAGATGATAGCAAACCTGAAAATGGTTCAAACAATTCCACCTTTCTCTGATATGCCGAATCTTTGACAAAACATTTTTTTAAGTCATATTTTATTGATCAAATAACATATCCTAACTTTCCTAGGTGTCTCTTTACCACTTATTGACACGTCTCAAATCAAATATGGTAGACTAAAAGCCATTCTTTGTGGTGAAAGGAGCTGTCTTTTCAATCTAGAATCAGCTATTATTGAGGTTAAGTTTCAATTTCCCACTGAAATTTGAGTCACGGATTTTCTCCACTTGTTGGAATGTTTTCATAATAGATTTGCAAACATTTCCACTTAGTAAAACTCAAGTTCCTCGGAATCAAATTCTGAAACGTTTCTGTCACCATCTGCCATTCTCAACTCAGTATTTACAAGTGATTACGACGGTAACTACTTCTCTCGTTGGTCTAAAAATGTCCTGAATGGACTTTATCCCTTTTTCATACCCATTCCATGTGTTTCTCATTGTATTTAAACTGACTCCTTCTCAAGGAGCAGTAGTTATCAACATGTGTTTCAACATGGAAACAGCGTTTCCCCAACATCAGCACAATTTCATTTCTCTCATTGTCACGGTCCTCATTTTTCAGTTGTCATTCAGATATTGGTCCAAAGACATCTTATCTTGATCTTCATTCGTCATCAAGAACACAATAGCTGATATTTTCGTGGCTTTTCCGTAGCATAATGTAACCGCTCGAGCCCAACTTTCAACCAATAACCTTCCGTTTCGAACGGAATTCTCGACTCCGATTGGCTGAAGCATCAAACCAAGTGACCAAATATTGCCGGAAGATATCAATCTACATGCGTTGATGATTTACAATACCAAAAGAAAGGTTAAATTATCTCTCTTTTTTTGCAAATTCGAGTTAAATCTTTCTCATCGAGTCCTAAAAGACCTGCTCCAAAAGGGCAAAAAGCATAAACGCCCTTCCGGGGTTTCTCGTTGAGGTAATTGGTTTAACCAACTTAACACCTCCCTCACATTATGATGTCCTTGACAGTCTTCTGGACTCGAAGCAAGCATTTTTCCTGCAATTAAGATGGCTATCGGCCACCAGATAATCAGCGAACTAGCGAGCAATACTGAACATCATTCTACGAGCAAGAAGTTATCCCGAGCCCTCTTAACTCATGGCCAGCAAACCCTGGCTGAATTTGGCTGAGATTTTGATCAGAATACAATCCAGGAATGAAAAGTGGAACTTCAAGGATGCGCACCATATTTGGATCACAACAGTATGCATTTCCATTTGTCTCTCTCTCTCTCTCTTTCTCTGTGCAAAAAGTGGGGAGCAATGCCAGCTATCACATTACTTTTTATAAAAATTGACGCTTTTGAGTTTTGAGTGGGGTCGTTTGAGACAAATTCCGCACAAAGCTTAGACCCTGCCGGTTGTGAAGTGGTTTGGAATTGCCAACATCATCATCAATTCCCTCAAATTTTGGCTGCTTCGTCGGTTCGATGTGTACGTCCAAGTTCTCGGTACGACCAACACAAACAGACTGTCATCCTACATACAAACTTAGGGATTGATCCACCTACGTCCTTTCGTTCGAAGGTAGAAGAAAGGAATGTCCCAAAATAAGCTTTACACATGTTCAAAATAAGATCCGAGTGGGATCGTCCGCAGAAAGCTTCCATCAGATTGGAGCCCCAAACTTGGTCTGGTTGCCATGAAGGGCCAATAGTTTCCGACTGATCAAAGATGTAAGGATGTCTTCTCGGTGGCCTTTGGCGGGTATTGATTTTCTTCTTTTTCTTAATACCCAAGGATCTCGAGTTGAATGGCTCTCATCTTTGATTGATTCCTCTTCTTGGCCAGACCCGCTCTGTACATAATACAAGTAGGAGTACTGTAGTAGACGCAAGTCAAGTTATGCTCCTTTCCAGAGAGAATTGAGATGGACAAGCTCGACTTAGCCTTCATCATGCATATGAAAAAATACGAATTGACAGCCCATTGATGGACTGGTCATGTCAAGCATGAAAAAGTCTTTGGAGGGGGCCTGTCTCGAGAAGAAATCTCGAGGAGGAGAAAGAGACCACCATCGAATGAGGAACACACAACACGAGGGTTGCCGCAGATCTTGGTGTGGAGACTATTTGGATGGATGGATGGATGGATGGAGGCATTCATGACGAAGACGATATATTTGGAACCCAATGAATGGAAGAGACACCAATGAATCCACATTTGAATGACAATGGTGTTAACACCGAGACATGGAATCAAATACAAGGAGCATTGTTTTCGTATTCCAGGGGGAACATACCTTATTGTTGTTAGCCACGTGTGTGACCATTTCTCTCAGGCTTGTGCTAATTGGATGAACGATGGAGATCTTAGTAGATATGAAGGTACAACATTGGGTTAACAAGTCCAATTGCAAATGCATTGCATACCATATAGGATTTTGCCACACATTGTCTGACTCGATGTTTTTCGGTTTCATACAATGGTCAATACCACTCTGAAGAACTTAAAATAAAGGAAATATTTTGAGGACAATTGGCTCGTTTTTTTTACTGTCCCACAACCCTGAGACTTCTCGCATTACACTCCAAAGACCTATATCCGATTTTAAACGGGCATTGTTACCATTGAGTACAAGTCTTGTCATTATCAAAAGACACCTGATATCATCCCTGCCAGACTCGTCGGTAGACTTATTTTTAGAGACATGAGTAGATCGGGAGGTCGCTTTGTTCAAATTGGTTTCGGAGAACGGCTCGATTTTTGTGGCAGATTTAGAAGCCTCCAATTGTGAGATGGCAATCTGATAGCATTTAAAGATTAATGTGTTGACAAGCTGTGAAGTTCTTTCTGAGTGTGCACGAAAAACACACGCTCTCCTTAACCACTTCCTTATTTGGGGCTCCCCCTTCATTGAGGAACGAGGATCCTTGTCGCATTTGAGAACAACAATTAGTCATCTAAGGCATTTAATGCTGTCACGATTTCTTGCACCCTCCTCTTTTGTCTTGATAAAGCACTGGCACTCATTGAACAGGCATCCATTTAGTGTGTTCTTAGTTCGTACATTCAGCTCATACGTAACACAGAGATTGCCACCAACTCTTATGAGTTCATTTAAAAGAAGACTCCCATTTCGAGCATATGGTTTCAGGACTAGTAAGGACCTCTAGATTCTCTGGATGAGAAATTTCACGCTCAAGTTTCACGTTCTAAAAACAATTTAAAAGTTTCAATAAGGTGAAAAAAAGCCGAAAGACGCATTTTGAGGAACAGTTATATAGTCTCTTGCCATAGTTTAATTAGCAACAAAGGGTGACTCAACGGAAATCAGTTCGAGACACTGTTTGCTGAGTGATGACTGAAGGAAGGTAAACAGAAAAGTGTGATGATACATTGGTCGATTGCATTTCCATTCGCTTAAGACAGCAAACTTGCTATCAGTCATCAGCAGATGAACTATGAACTATATTATGAATGCTTGAATTGCTTGCCAAAATCTCGTTTAGTGGATGTTTCGTAACTCATATTGTGTAACAGATGTGCTTGTTGGTAAATCTTACTTCTTTTATTGTTGTTTACTCTCCAGAGAGTTCATTGTTCTAAAATAAGCCTCACACACATGGTCTGCTATCTATTATCTCACTGTTCCTTACTTGTTGTATTACTTCAAAATTGAAAGTGTAGAAGACATTTCTAGATAGGACATTATGAAGATGGAGGAAATGGAAATCGCCTGAGACGACGTTTTCATATGAAACTACGAATAAATAGATGTGTGCATGCATGCATGCATGCATAAATGTTGTTCCCCTCCTCTACAAAAAGATTCAAGACATGTCGATTTCATGATGTTATTTACGATACTCACTTCATGCGAAAGATAAATGCTCGAGCTCAAGAATTCAGACTCAAGTGGTGGTGCTCAATGCTATGCTGAGTACCAACCAACCAACCAACCGTCATCCACCCAAGAGCACAAGAAGAACAGAGTGGTCTAATGGATTTCCTGATCATAAAAAGCCTAACCATGTGTGCTCAGTTCAAGAAAGGTAGAATTGCATCCAACTTGCCCACCCTCCAGAACCTTAAGCAGATATCAATACGAATTAAAAGTCAAATGTAGGAGCTGATCCTCCAACAGCTTTTAATGCAGGGTTAGATAACTTTTATATATCCCATTATTCAGGGGTCGTACAGATCTGCCAATAGTAATTAGTTGATACACCAAATTTAGTATAAATTTGAATTGTATAAATCGTATTTATGATTTGTTTACAGGGAATCGTATTCCTTGTAGCAATAGTAATAGATCTACAACCAACACCCCAAAAATAAAGAATAGCTCAACATAAAAGACAAAAAAATATTTTAGCTTTTCTTGCTTTTTTCTCGGTGTTTCCTTTGAGTGGTTAATACCGCAACGACGTAATGAGCTGATAACAACATTATTGCGTCAGGAATCTCGTTGCTATTCATGAGCCATAATACCAACGAAGATTTGCAAGTCCTTCCAGAAATACCATATCCTGGTTCAGATTAGACCCTCACTTGGAATCAGAAGTAAAACATGGGCTTTGAGAGTCAGGTATTTGAATTATTGCCAGAGTCATGATTGATCTGAGTAGACAGACATTTTATGCTGTCAAAAATGTCGAAGCTCAAAGAATAAATAGAAATCATTTTAGGCATATTTTGTGAGTGGCCAGATCCAGTTTTTTGGACTGAGGCATGTCGACCTTGGTTGGCGGACGTGCCAACGAATGGACATGAAACTGGGTTTGAGAATGAAAATCAAGATCATTTTACGGAATTGAGATGAAGATTGAGCCCATGACAACCTTTTGAAAGAGGCCAAATCGGGTGACAATAATCAAATCTGACCCACGAAGAAGTATGCTGAAGCCTACCAGAGCTCTTGAGTCTTCAGAGGTTCTTTGAAGACTTTTGACCCTGAGATGACTCAATGGGCCTGGGCAAAATGGCAAAATGCATTTAGATGCTAGGTATACCTCATAAATTTCGGTGACAATTTTTCGTTGACCTTAACTTGTGAGTTATTTCGTTAACGGAGAGACTACAAGCGAGGGGGGAAGACATTTTTTGGTCCATTAATCACATCTCATCTTAAACAGGAAGAGCCGCGATTTCATTAATGATTTTCAGGCAGAGGTCCTAAAAAATCTCTTGATTGCCCTGATTGACCCCAAGGACATCCCCCCCCAAAACGAGTCCATGCCGGGATGAAAAAGGTTTACAGTACTTGTATGGTTGCTTTAAAAACATTGGATGGGGATTTTGAAGACCTTCTTGGCTCCAAATCCTCCTCGAATGACAACTCACATTTGTTCGTTCACACATGGAATAGAGTCCTTCTCCTCTTGCTCGTAAACAAGGTGTGTAAAAGCTCGTTAGTTCCCTTCAAGTTCATCTTGGCTCAACCAGAGATGTCTGGTCTACTTCACGATTTGGGTCTGATTTGTCCATTTGCCTCGATGGTTGAGCACAAGAAGAACCAACAGGAAATGTCAGGCTAAACCGACGGAACAGACAGAGTGAAAAAGAGAGCGAGAAAGAAAACGAACGAAAGAAAGAGAGATGAAAAGTGTGGCTGAAGAACGAACGGACGGTCGTCAACCTGTTTCAAGGACGTTGGTCCTTGGCTTTATTCGTGGTTCGTTGGCCCTTCATTCTATGGGGGACATGCAGAGCGGGTATCAACACAGGATCAGCATTCCAATCTTCAAACCCATTGAGGAGAAGGGGGGAGGTTGTTGCATCTCTTTTTTCTGGTCTGTGAGGACGTCCGATCCCGGATAATTAGCTTCCCAAGACTCTTCTAATGACACACCAGATCATTTGGCTACATTTCATACGAAAAGAGCAGGGGCAAGGCCCAAAGACAGAAGGAGATAGGGAGGGGGGGATTCATGCTCAAAGCAAACAACAATGTGGCTTCATTTTAATATCTGAGCTGCCGCTGCTTTTGTGCGGAAATTAGATCCGTGAGGTCTCAAAGATGATGACGATGATGCCACCTTGGTGTGCTCAGACAAAGATCCCGGAAATACTCAAAAGTTGCCCAACGGGACTTTTCTAAAGCTGACAAACTCAAGCTTTGTCGGAAGCATCTGCTATGCAGTGTGTATGTGTGTGTGTGTGCGCTCCCATAGAGTGAGATCGCCGCACACATACCATAACACACACACACACGCATAACACTCAAACATCGGGACATGAAATAAAATACGGTGCTTTACTAAAAGACATGGGGAGACAACGGGATGTTCTGGACGAGAAGTCAATTGGGAACATATGTTTCCAGCAGAATAAAAGAAACGACGAATTTTGATAGCTTCAAATGGATGGATTGATGTCGAGAAAAAAAAATGCTTCTTTTGGGTAAAATCAGTTGGAATATAGCCTTGAAAATGTTTCACATCTTTGGTCTTTTTTCTTAAGGGCCCCTCGCACAAAAAAAAATATTTTGAAAAACAAGTTTCATTTTTGCCTGACCAAAAAGAAAAAAAAAACAAAAAAATATGTTTATCAGGGCGACTCTATGTATAATAAGCTATAAATCTTGTTTTCAAAGTCCTGTCGAATGTACTTAGAAAAACTTGAATCTTCCTTTTTAAAGGGGCTGATCGTCCAGGGAAGTAAAGTAGTCCTTGAAAAGGCGTAAGTAGTAACAGACTAAAACCCTGGTTACTAGACCAATAGGTGGCAATATGAGGCCTTCTTCTCCTCACAAAGTCAGAGTACAGTGTGTGTCTCTACCACTTCATCCGCAGTTCAATAAAACATTCATGAAGAACATGACATTGTTAACCTCTCACCGACCGGAGACTACGTCACTGATGGGCTAGACCCAACATCCATCTCCACTTGTTTGTACGTGCCAAATTAAAAACCAAATACCCCTCTGACTCAGGCTCCAATCGAGCCGTCAACGCCACAATTTCCTTCCAAAGTATTCAGTCATCCTGTTTCAAGAAGGTCCTTGGATGACTAAAGTCTACAGAGGATTAACGAACACCTTTGATTAAAACTGATCAATCCGAAGTGAGATTCCTGGCGCCATCCTGAACAACGCTTGGGCATTGCTGTACGTAAATCACCAGTGAGAGATTTGTGCTTGCAAAAAAAACCTGCTCAACGGCTTAGGAATGTGTTCTTTTGACAATCGACGTATTGACCTACCGACGGATTCATGTTTATCACTGTTTCCGGAGCAATTTGCATGTCAACCCCCGCTATTACGGCCTCAATTGATTTGCAGAGCTAGAGCTAGAGCTCTCGGTAGATGCTACATACTTCATCATTATGTACATACAGTTATCCATTTTATTGAAAATGTATTGTCTCGTTTCGAATAAGCCGTGATGCCAATAATTGGGCGCTCCATTGCCAGGCAAGCAAAAAATTCATGCAGCCAATTATGTTCCAACAATGAGCCACAAACTCCAGGCACATCCTCCATTCTTCAGATGCTGAAGGTGAGGGATTTGCATTTTTTTGACACGGAAGCCACTGGAAATTTTTCTCAAATGGCCAAGTCTCACGCATGCAAGTAAGGGCATTGTACATAATAACTAGATGCAATCGCTCCACAACGGGGATAAATGTCTCCTCTCGCTATCCTCGTAAATGGACTGACCACATGTGAATTCCTTGACTCGATGGATTCGCGGCAAGAAAAAAATAGATCTTTCCCATTGTAGTTCGTGCATACTCTACATGTGAGCGTTCAAATGCAGCCTGGTTTGTCAAGGCATTCCATGAAATCCAATTCAAGTAGTTGCAAAGTTCATCAAAGCGCTCGGAGGAGTCGAAGGAAGAGCCATGGGAATGTTGGTAGTTGGGAATGCTTGGTTTAGCCATCTTGTCCAGGGACATCATCATCGTCGTTCAGGCTCGTTTGAGGGACAAAAGAGTGAAGTGGTTTTCCAATTCACCATAACTCAGTCTCTACATATACAGTACATACAAAGTAGATCCCGTACGAGTATGCACAACAAACACCCTTGGAGGAAAGCGACATTCACTCAATTCATCCCAGTCGGTTTCAAGTACTATGGGATAGCTAGTTATTCTCTAAGAGGGGTTTCCAAAGCTCCTAATGATCCGTTTGGGGGCCTCAGATGATGATAGATCTCATTTGGAAACCCTTATTTGGAAGTGGATTTCATGGTGATTCACGGTGATCTCATTATTTCCGTTCTTCCTTCGCACTCATTCCTCCACGGTTCAACTTGAAAAGTGTAGTGGTTCTGTTCTACTACTACTACATCTACATGCGTAACTTCTAGGATAGAGACAGATGTATAAGTAGATATATGATGGTGGTGTTGAGAAGACAAAATGCAAAAGATGACTTGGAAGAAGTTCTGAGAAATGCAAATGAGGGGTTTGTTCCCTTCGTCGCTCCAATCATGGAGGAATTTCTCCTGCTCTTGTCTTCTCAATCGCGATTACTCTCCGTGGGTCCATAAAATTCATGTCGCTCAGATCATTCAACTCACTTGTGCATCTCCGACCCCATTAAAGCTTCATGTTTGAATCCATGAGGGCTACTGCCAATTCTAGCTGTCTCATACAAAACCATCTGCCATCCTTCTTCCAATATTTGTAGGTACCCATATTGAGGTGTACGCTCACAACTCCTAGCGGACAAATGATATTCTCCTTAGAAAGTACAACTGAATCTGCATCAATGTGCTTCTGTCGGAATTGCGATTGAGATCAATTTCAAAGAAAAATCGACGAGTTATCTACACAGGAGATCATGAGGGCAAGCCATTAAAGATACACTCGGACTTCCGTTATCCGAAACGACCTCAAAGAGCCCGGGATTTTCTACCATTCATCCTGGTTCAAAAAGTTCCCAAATGTGACAAGAAGCGTCCAAGAATGAGCAGGAAATCTCTCGCCCACGTGCCAATAATGTATATAATACCGAACAATACTCAAGTTTTCTTTCTTTCCCATAAGGTTTTGCCCCTTTGAACCTCAGGGCGACTTTTTGGAAAACTTTCCTCCCTAATTGTCGAACAACGAAACATCGAACATTATCCAAGTTTCGCCCGATTTATTGGTTTATGGTCGTAGATTGAATGCCTTCCGGGCAATGAATGAGCTCACTGGAGCTGAAGTCCACTTGGCAAACAATTCAATTTAACCAATTTGGTGGCGTTGCCGCGCAATCACGGGTTTTGTCAATAACCATGTGGTTTGGGATGGATTCAAACCCCTGCTAATGGATCTAACTTTGAACACCTGGAAGCACTAAGCCCCCAGTTTTAAATCATATTTGGCTAATAAAGCAAACTCTTCCAACCAAATGCCTTCAGTGAAAACTCAAAACCACGACCGAACGGTTTTTCGTCGAGGTTTGATGGGAAAAATGATTTATTGGCTCTTGATCGGTTGAACAAGATCAGGGATTGGTTTTTCAAAAGCCGAAGCAGGAAAATGAGTGGTTTAATTGACACAAAAATCGGGCCTGGATTCTTTAAAAATGTCAGGAAATGTCATGCCCTGCCTCAAACTTGAGCCAAGAACACATTCTGGTTTGTTAAATACGTCCATATGCATTGTAGGTTCAGCTCAATTCAATCTCGAACAACCATCTGTGCCGAAATTGGTTCAACTGTCGAGAATTAGAGAAGGGCATTGGTGCCAAACTCACTCTTATGAACGCTTTATTGAAAATTGATTGAGCTTGCCAATTTTCTCACGCAGTTTTTAGGTTCTAGCGCTCCCAAAATAGCTTTTTTGATCGGCTGAGTCATCACCAGTTTTTAACAGGTGTGTTCGTCGTTCATCCCCCTCATGTACTTTGTATGTGAAGCATTTTCATACCCTCGAAAAATAATGGTGCTTGAAGGCCTACCTATATTTACAAGTTTGATGCCGTCCTCTTGAATGGCATCCAAGGCGATGGAGATGTTCTCCAATTCGTGGTGTTGATTCTGTGGCTTCTGGTTATGACGTAATCGTCTCTTCTGAAGTTTTTCCACCAACGCCACCAACACTGTTCCATCGGAAAAATCGCTCTGGAAGCTCTGAATGGGTCGCACTCCAGCCTCGGCGAGGTTCACATTCACCCAGTTTTTGAACGTGTTGGCCTGGATCTGGATCCAGACCTCTTCTTGGCCTTTGATGCTCATGGATCGAGCCGCATGTCCCTCGGGACTTCTGGCCACAAACCCGGCCCGATCGGCATCCGACACTTTGCGATTGCTGTCCACAGTCATAGCGCTGTTGGGGCAATGGGAATCGTTCAAATCACCACCCAACTATGCCAAAGAACGCCCAGCTGACCCCCTCGCAAGGAATGACGGGGATAATAAAAATAATGGTAAAACTAAAACCCACCCACTACCCACTCGAACACACACTGAGTAAGAGACGGATACGATGAACTAGAAGGTGGAGGGGAGAGAGAACCTGTTCAAAATTGCACTTTCATTCCGTTTTCGGGCATGATCAAATCCGGGCGTCAGCGCTGTTGTCACCTCACTGTTCACTCTGTATATTTTGGCCTTTGTTCACGTCGGTGCTTTTTAAAAACGATTCAACATTGCTCCATTTTCACTCGCAAATGTGCTCAGATGTTTCCTCTCACTGTGCTTGGCCACGATGTTGCTGGTCGTCGCCTCCATGTTGCATCTCTGATGTTTTCGGAAGGCTCCCGATCAAGTGTGCATGTGTGCAGGAGTTCTCGGGACGAAAACGATCGTTCGAAGTTCGCCTTCGCCTTCGCCTTCACCGCCTCTTGCACTTGATCCTCGGTAGACTTAGTTGCTCGTTCCTATGGACAGACAGTGAGTGAGTGAGTGAGTGGGGCTTCTAGATCCTCACACACCATTGCCACTATCACCTAGGTGAGCAAACCACCTATTGGACATGTAGCCCACAATTCCCCCGCGAATCGAGCTCCTCGAAGCTAGATACATTTGAGCGTGTCCTTGCCAGTGAGTCAACGAGAGACCGCGGCGGTTCTCGCCAACAACCAACCAGCCATCGATTCATCTACGTACGTTTGGATCGCGGACTGACTGATGACATACACGGACACTTTGGAGCAAGCAGGGCGAGTCCTCGAAGATCTTGGCAAAGCCATCCAGATGTTCAATCCAGGACTACACATACTGCAATGAGTGGTGGGCATACAAGTGCTAGGATGGCTCGACCGTCTTCGCTCACCACTGACGAACTTGAGCCCACATTTTGGGGCCCAAGTTGGGCTAAGGCAGTGCAGAAACTTCATTTCCAAAACTAGTCACTGGATTTGTGATAAGCTCGAGAGAGACACATGTTTGTCCGTTTGAATTGAGATTTGAATGAGATTGTGCAGGTTGTTCCAGGTCACATTTCATAAATTGAATGATCCGCATTCGAGAACTTACTTGAGCCAAACTAAAACGACACTAAATAGGCAATTTTAGTTCCCAGGATAACAAAGGGACCAAAAATGCTGTTTCAAAGTCAAACTTTGCACCCCAATGCGAATAATCATCTACCTAACAAGAGCATATTATTTAGTGATTGAACTACAGGCATTGATTTTAGGGCCGACATTTTGGGTTCTATTTCGGGAAAACCTGCCGATCCCAAAAACTAGCGATGGAACAAGAGCGCTTTGGGACGAAATTTTCGTTTCAGTTGTACCAATAGAAAGTGAAAGCAGATATGCACCATAAATATTAGAGTATAAGAAAAAATTGCAGTTTTTTTTCTGTCCAAATTTTTTTTGATCAATATGATTTGCAAATTTAGAAAAACGAACCCCTCACTTTTCTAACACTGCAATTCAAAAACTTCTAGCAAAACTTCAACTGTCTACATTTAGTTGAAGTATACTTGAAGCATCTTTACCCACACAAAATATAAGATCTACGGTAGTTCTTGGTTAGGTTTTATTTGGGTCCATACACCTAGAAGAACTTAAGTTTCCTAAAGAGTATGTTTGTAGAATACTTGAACCACTTTTACCAACACAAAACAAAAGATCTACGGTAGTTTTGGCTTAGATCTTATTTGGGTCCATCACTAAAATTTTCATTGAGAGAAATCAACTGAACTCGTGGTAATGTTCGAAACGACGCTTCCATTAAAAACAAAACCTTGCCCATTGTGTGTGTTTGACAACAATCTAAGAAGGACAAAAGTTGCAAAACCAAACTTTTTGGACATCTTTCACCCATCGTTGAGCAACCATTATAGCAGTGATGCAAGGAACTTGTAACGTCTTGGTTTCAAACATTGTTCTTTCGCGTCCATAATTTATCATTCATCATCGAGATTACAAGTGTTGTTTACAAAAAGGAAAATCACCGTAACCATCTGGATCAGCGCACCACCTTAAAACTCCTTCTAGGGTACACTAAATGTGTGAGTACGTGTAAGTGAGCACTGGTTGTACTACAGGAGTCAGTCAAGGAAAAGTTCTCTTCCTGTGTAGGCGTACAACTAACTCCCTGCTCGTTGTTGTTGTTGATGATCCGGTGGTTGGTTGGTTGGTTGGTTGGTTGGTCGGTCCATGTTGCTGCACTTGCAAAGATCGAAGAGGGAGGGTTGCTTCTGGATGATTGCCATGGTCGGAATAGATTCTTCGGCTGTCGGGTATGCCTAATTCGAGAATCGCTTACAAAAGAGCGACACATGCCCCAACAGTTCAAGGTAACTTCTTCCAGTTGGACAAGAAGAAAAAAGGTTGACTTGATCCTATGGTCGAACCAGCTGAACCCTTGTTGGACCTGTTCAATGAAACTCTCGATGCTCCGTGATGTGCATTCGGGAAAACTTTTTCCACCCGGTAACCTAAGGATTAGTACTTATTGAGAACTGAACTAGCAAAGGCAACCGATTGATAAAGTTGAAGGGATGAGGGTTGGACCTGCCAATCTTATCACGAGATTTACGAGTTTTTATTGGATAAATTATTTTTTGAATAAAGAGCATGGAACAAGGGTGTTGGCTCGAGCAAAAACCTAGCCGACGAAGGCATTATCAAAAGTTAAACACGAAATTGGATGTGATTGGTTTCAATTAGGCGCTCATTGAAAATCAGGTGGTGATTGGGATTGAAAAATGTTCTACTTTAATATGGTGTTGCGTGAAACTAAGTAAAGGTAATTGATTCAGATGCGTGCATTTAAGAGAACAATATTCAATTGTTTGAAGCTTATTTCACAAATGGGATATTTATCCATTTGAATGGAATTATCATTTCAAATCAAGTTGTGGGACTACTAATTTTTTGTTCTAAAGAAATCATGGGCCACCAAGTCATTTGTCCTTTTTTACATTCCAAAATTCATAAGAAATAAAAAAAACGAACAAAAAAATAATGATGGGAGGTACCATGGTAATAGAGAATTGTTCCCTAATGGAATCAATCTTGATCAATCTTTTTCCATTTTTCAATCACGGCCATAACTTTGATTTTCCTACTTCTATGTTTGCTCACCCTAAAGAAAATGTTCATTGCGTTATCTGTCATTAGAACATACATCTTTTAGATGACCTTCGATTAGCAAATTGTTCAATCTTCAAGTTTTAAGAAAATATCAACATTACTGTCTTTGTAGATCAATCCAGTCTTCAAACGAATCGTGTTGGGCGTAGTTTGTTTTCTTTCTCTTTTGACATATTTTGACAACTGTTCAATGGTTCAACAGAAAACAAGCATGCAATTAAATAGTTTGTCAATGGATGTTGACGTGATTTCATCATTGGTTACATAATCTGTTTCAAAACTAAGGGAATCAAGGTTCGTTCGGTTCTAATGAAACGAAAAAAAGGACCATTACATTTTTCGCTCCGATATGA
This sequence comes from Tigriopus japonicus, assembly GCA_010645155.1. NCBI lineage: Eukaryota > Metazoa > Arthropoda > Copepoda > Harpacticoida > Harpacticidae > Tigriopus > Tigriopus japonicus. The sequence continues at coordinate 1,179,570 of JAAGOF010000071.1, read as the reverse complement.
ATGGATTGCATGGTTTGATGATGCTCATTGCTCAAGTCGGAGCGAGAGATGAGCCCTCCTATCTACTATATACGTGTTGTAGCTACGAAGCTGTACTAGCCTTATTTGGTGCTGGAATCTGTTGGTAAATCCATATTCGAGACAAAAGATGACGTCAAGTCTCAAGTCCAATTTCTGATGAGCTATAAATAAGTAGACATTTCTGATTCAGATTGAAAGTCAGGCCAAGAGTTAGAGCAGATCTCTTGGAAACTTGACAATTAGACTTAAATCGGACGGTTTGTCAATTGTGATATATTATTGATTGTCCTGTCTACATTGTACGACCCTATCGGTGTTGGTCCGCTGATGCGGGGAATAAAGAGGGAATAAAGAGTTAACCTCGACTACGACTTTTCTCTTCGCGACCTCGAATA
>JAAGOF010000071.1:1141895-1178497 GCA_010645155.1 Tigriopus japonicus | reverse complement strand
GCCAAAACACTGGAACCACTTTGTGTTGGTAAGCGGGTTTTAATTCAAGATCAAGTGAGCAAAAGATGGTCAACTCAAGGGACCATTGTAGGAGTCGGGAAGAACCGTGATTATCACATCAAATGCCCAAGCGGTTCTGTAAAATGGCGAAATCGGAGATTTCTTCGTGCATTTCCTAGTGAAATGGTGGACAACATTGACACCCATGATAATACTAAAACCTCGCTCTCTCATGATTCTTCAACAACATTTGTACCACGTAATATTCCTCGGAAGAAGAAAATTTCTTTTGAAACTCCTCTTCGTCGAAGTGAACGTTTGGCCAAGAAGAAATCATGATTTTATTCTATTTTATTCTTCTTAGAGTTTTCCCCTATTTGATTAATTGTGTAAAACTTCAGGGGGAGTTGATATATTATTGATTGTCCTGTCTACATTGTACGACCCTATCGGTGTTGGTCCGCTGATGCGGGGAATAAAGAGGGAATAAAGAGTTAACCTCGACTACGACTTTTCTCTTCGCGACCTCGAATATTACAAATTGGTGTCTCATTTCTTAGTTGAACCAAAAACAATGGCGAATCTGAATTAATTTTACTTCGGTGGCTCTCAATTGTCGTAAAATATATTGCAGAGCTACTCTTTTAGTTGGGTCAACATCTGAGCATAGTTTACTTCTTAATCAAAGACCTCAACAATTAGCCAGCCTTGTGAGAATGAAATGAAGTCATTAGATTTGGCCAAGGACCTATTTAGTAAAATTTCTGTATATAACCTACCAAACAACAACCTTTTACCTACTCGCTGTTGCTGCATAATTATTTTCGTTGGTTTTGATCAAGGTAAAATGATTTAAATATTTAATGAACCTTTCTCTTAATCTTTCCAAAGGTTCTACACGTTGCAAATGAGAAAAGCTCTGATGTAGTACGAGTATTTTTATCAGGTTTTTAATCCAAATAAGGATTGCTTGTTATTAACATTCAGACCTTTCTTGAGAATCTGTGCCATTTTATGGTGTTAATAAAAGGTTCCGTGGTTCACATACAACGCTCTCCGAAGTTGATGTTGCCTTACAAGGAAACTGAAAACATTGATCCAGAAATATTGAGAAGAGCATTTTTGAACATGTCTATCGTGTAAGTATTTATGAAACCTATCCTAAAGATTTAATTTTGTACCATTTATTGTACAAAAGGATTGCAATTAGACATGTATATGTCTTAATATTCCGTAAAATGCCCAATATTTGTTTTTATCTGTTTGCTATAATAGGCCTGCAAGCCTTGACGACTGTCAAGACATTTTTAACTTAGTCAATGAGGCCTATCAAGTCGAAATTGGGGATGAAGGCCTAGCGTTCAAGAATTGCAGCCGATTCTCGGCCTTGAGTGAAGTGGAAAAATTCCTGTCCAGCACATGGATCCTTCGAGATGAGAGTGGAACCTTAGTGGGAACAGTTCGGGCAGTCACTAAGGATGATGGGATCATTCACATCGGACCTTTGGCAGTGCGGAAAAGCCATCAGGTCCATTAAAAGCTCTATTTGTACGACATTTCTACCAAAACGAATTTACTTTGACTCGATTGCCGTTTATACGTGGGTTGATCCAACAACAATGAGACTGGCTCAATTGCGCTTCAATGAAGGGTTTTTGTAGAAAATTGTTTTAATTACTTTTGTAGCTTTGACATTATTCTACAATTGTTATTCTATGCACAATTTTCAAATTTCCCGCTGTTCTCCTACAGAGTGATGCCAAAGTTAGGTTCATGTGAGACACCCTACGGATTTTTGTTGTTTTCAAAACATGGAGCAACGTGGTGTGATCAAAACCTATGTGAAGGCCGGTAAATCGGCTACCGAATCGTTCAATCAAAACCTATGTGAAGGCCGGTAAATCGGCTACCGAATCGTTCAAGATTTTAAACGAAGCTTATGGGGACCAAGCACTATCTAGAGCCCAAGTTTTTCGTTGGCACAAGGCCTTTTTGGATGGCAAAGATGACCTCAAAGACAACAGAGTAAAACACTCTTGACGTCCAGTCCGGAATGAAGAAAATACCTCTTTGGTGGAGGGAGACCTTGCTAAAGAAGAACCATTAACCATTAAGGCAGACCATTAGAGAACTGGCAGATGAATCCGGATTGAACTATGGATCAGTTTCCAAGATTCTCCGTGAAGATCCATGATTAAGCCTCTCAAAGCTCTCGGCGCGATAGGTGCCTCGCATATTGACAAATGAACACAAAGCTCGTCATTTGCAATTTGCGCGGGATTTCATTCAGTCCCATTTCCAACAAGGGAAGAGGTTCTTGAAGTCCATACTCACCATGGACGCGACTTGGGTGTCATATTACACACCAGAACTGAAAAGTCAGTCTTCCCAATGGTTACCATTGGGCTCAAAAGGACCTCCAAAAGCCATGAGCTCCATCAGCACCAAAAAGTTAATGCTGATCGCATTCTTTGACTCTCAATGAATGTTGTACCAACATTTCGTTCCAAAGGGGGCCGCAATCAACTCCTTGTATTACGTTGGAGTCCTAAAGACCTTTTTTAGGGCATTTTCATCGAAAAAGAAGAGGGAAATCCATCTCTGATGTGTTTTTTCATCAGGACAATCCTAGGCTGCACGTAAGCAAGGAGACACGTTCATTTCTGGACAAAAAGGGGTTCAAGTTGTTGTAGCATCCTGCTTATTCCCTTGATTTGGCACCCTGCGACTTTCATCTCTTCCCTCAAATGAAGAAATTAATGGCTGGAACTCGTTTCATGGCCGATGATGAACTTAACAAATCAACGGAGGGGTCTTTGAAAGTCCTCTCGGCTAATGGCTTCTTGCCGGTCTTTGAGGCGTGGTTGAAACGTTGTGGAAAGTGTTTTGAAGTAGGAGGAGACTACGTTGAAAAGTCTTAAAATGAACTTTTTTGATTTCTCATTTTCAATGAAATGATGGCTCTAGTCTCATTTTTGTTGAATCAGCCCACGTAGTTCTTAATATTTTTTGCTTTCCATGGTAAAGTTCAATATATGAAATTCAGCGTGGTTTAAAGATTTAGGGAAAAAAAGTTTTGAAAGCGATTCTTATCTTAGAATGTTTGCATGATTTGAATAATTGATACATCCTTGTTTAATTTCATGCACAAGAAGTGTAACTATCAGATCTGGGGCCACCTTATGGAAAGATCTTTGACGTGCTGGAACAAAAGCCAGACATTAAAAACAAAAATGATGTTTAAATTTCTTTGAAAGTTCTTTTAAAGATTAGAAGTGAGTGTTTTAACAAACTATGCAGTATTTTTTTAAAACTGTTTTCGGTTTTGAATTTAATTCAGCCTTGTTTTTAATCAAAATCCTTTCAGGTCCATCGATCGCTAATCTGCATATTGTACCGGTTTGATTCACCACTTTTGAACCATGTCTTAAAAATGTTCAATTATTGTTATAGATTGGATTAATTTAACTGAAGAAGCATTACATTTTCTACACAACCATTAAGGCGTCACGAAAACTGTACCGTTTTTTTTGCAAAGCGTTACTTTGTTCTTTGTTTCAAAAGATATTCGTACAAATAGAAAATAATACCCACTGTAATAGCATCAAGGATTCGGAACTAAGCTCGTGGCTTTTTGCGAAACTTTAGGCCCCACAGTGTCAGCTTGGGTGGCTTCATGTCGAACTGATTTACTTCCATGGTACTCCAAGATGGGATATGTGGAGACACGGCGATTTCATCAATCTCAAACACCGAAAATCACAAGAAACGATGTTGATATTATTGTCATGAACAAGAAAACCGAAAATGAATCAATATCTTCAAACGAATAAACACAAGGATCTGGTAAAAGAATAGTATGAAATTTTGTTGTGCCTTGCTTTGCTTTTAGGATGGTTAAAAAACTATTATTATTTTGGGTCAGTATTTTTTCCCCTTTTCCTGCTCATTTTCGTTTTTTTCGATTACAAATTTCAATTACATTTTCACCTACTTAAGAAGTTCTGGGATTAGATAACTTTTTACAGATTTTCCCTCGTCCTTCCAATATTTTTTGGAGTGTAAATTGATTCATAAAAAGCTCACAGGTTTATTATGCTCTTGGCACATTTTGCACTTGAAAAGAATAGTGTTCAAGGTTGGTTTGAAAAATAATTTTATTCAATGTAAAAAGTAAAAAAGTAAAAAGTGTTGTGTTTTACCGACATTTTTATCCTGTGAAAAGTATTGGACAAATTTCTAAATACAATTCCTGATCAACCCAGTATTCAAGGGTTGTACGGATCTACCAACAGTAACTCTTTGGTAGACCAAATTTCGTATAAATATTAATCGTTTAAATGATTTTATATTTCATTTATTTTTAAAGGGAACCACATTCCTCGTAGCGGTAGGAAAAAAACGCAACCAATCAAAAAATGATTTTAATTACATTTCAAAAAAGTCTCTTCAGTCTCTTCTCGTCTGTCGTCGTGAGCACACGTCTTTTGCGTTGCTCATGAATTACGGGCCGGTTTAGACTAAGTGCTGTGTAGTGGTCGTTTGGATCCAAGGTAAGCCATTTTTGCATATTTATTTGCCTTTCTCTTCTTTCTCTTACTACTTTATTTCTATCTTTAACATTTTTTGTCGTACTCTTTTCGTATTCTCCTCTATTTTCAGTTTATTTTTATTTTTCTTAATATCTTTTCTTTGTGTGTCTTTTTTTCAGGTTTCCTTTAGTTCCTAAGTTCTATATTGTCGTTTTTAATGTCCTTTTCATTCTTACATTTTTAGTTATACTGGCAAATTAATTTGTCTTGATTAGCGATTTTAATCATTCTTTTATCGTTTTTATCCAATATTTTTCTTCCATATTTGAGGATTTGTTCTTCATTGTATGTTATCCTTTGTCTTATCTCTTATCAGTTAGGTGTGAGATTGGTTGTCTGACTCTCTCTTGAGCTAGGTTGGTCGAAACTCTTGTTTTTCTTCTTTCCTGTTGGCCAGAAAGGGTACTATTCCATTAGGTGACTGTCTTCTCACAGTTAGGTGTGAAATTGTTTGGTTGGCTCCCTCTCTTGGGCTAGGTCAGTCTGGTCAGCTTCTTCACCTAGTTGTTGTTTCCTGTTAATCTTTCTTCACACACCCTTCTTCTCTCATTACTTTTGTTAGAGTTGGTTGTTAGTTTTTCCTTCCATTTACATGATGGAGGCTATCTTGAGTCAGGAAATGTCTGCATTTAGCCTTAGAAGGGAAGGACCCCTCTGTTGTCAAGAAGGCTTTCATTGTTGAGGCTCTGGTTGCTTGGGTTAGTCAGACCAGAAAGCTCGTTGATTCAAAGGTGGCCTCAACTGTAGACAACTCCACTGAAACAGAGGCAACTGAGGTCGAGTTGGTTGAAGTAGCTCAACCAAAAATTGTCCAGAAAGCTCTAGCTTGTAAGGAAGTCTGTCCTGACCACAAAAGGCAGCCTTGTAGTCCGGATAGAAAAGGTTGTAGCTCTTTTGAACATCCACAGTGGTGTCAAAAATTGTTGAAGTTTGGGCTCTTGAAATACAACAAGAAAGGGTGCTCAAAGGTCGAGTGCCCCTCCTTCCATCCGTACATGTGTCGTAGATCAATGAGTAGTGGGACGTGTTTCAATGTGGAGTGTAGACAGGTTCATGTACGAGGTACTCAGAGGAAACCGAGACCAGCAAAATCTGGGTCTCCTAGATATGGTTATAGGTTAGCATCCAATCCCCAACCAATCCCCCAAACATTTTATCTTTTTAGCATCCCCCCTCCCCGTTCTCGTCCTCCTCCTCCCAACTCCTTGTCCCATTTCCCTTCCCTCACCTCAAAACCTATTCCTATTTCTACCTTTCTCCCAAATATCCATAACCCGGTTCCTCATCCCACTTTTTCCTATGGGCAACCTAGGTCCTACTCCAATGTAGTCGCCCCTCCCCCTCCCCAAAAATCCCTTCCTGTAGAGCAAAATTTTGTTAGTAAGCAGGATTTTTTAAGGTTAGACAGGAAGGTCCAAGAACTGATAGACTTGGTCCATCGGAAGACTTTAAGCCCATAAAAGGGCTCTATTTGAACGTGCATTGTCTGATTTCCAAAAAAGACAGCACAAAGGTCAAAGTATTGGAGGAGTTAGCCATTGATCGAGAGGTATCCTTCATTTCTATCACAGAGACTTGGCTTCGTCCAGGAGTTTTAGACGAAGAAGTAGCAATAGCTGGTTTTAGACTAGTTCGATGTGATAGAGTACGCCCTGATAATCCCATTTTCCCACATGGGGGCGTATGTCTATATGTCAGGAAAGACTTACTTCTTAGTCATGTACGAATGTCGAATGGAGAAGTAGAAGTTTTGATTTGTCATATCAAGGCCCTTGATCTTACGGTTGTAACAATGTATCGGCCACCTTCTTGTAGCTCTTCTTCATTTCTGTCAGCTCTCCAATTCATTGGAAAGGAGTTAGATCGAGAAGTTTGTTCTCGACTCTTTGTTGTTGGCGACTTCAATTTTCCGGCTAGCATTGTTGAGTGGGAGGTTAGTCCGGATGGGTACATTCCCATTTCGAAAACGGCATCGCCGTCTTTCGAAAAATTAGAAGAGTTTGCGATCTTGCGTAATCTCTCTCAACACGTTGGTGTTGCAACCAGAGCAGAGAGTGTTCTGGACTTAGTTTTTTCCAATGACCCTGATCTGATCCAGTATGTCCATGTTGCCCCATGTAGTCTTTCAGATCATCACATTCTTGAGATAGGGTCGACCATTACTCAAAAGCCTGCGAGCTCTAGAGTTAAACCTGCTCAAAAGGTGGGCGTGGCCAAGTTTAAGTTCAAAGATGAACACTGGCCCATTATTGTTGAAAGATTAGGCGAGTTGGACTTGATTTCCATTCTAAAGCAGGAACCATCAATAGATGAAGCTATAAATAAGCTAATTTCACTTTTTGACGAGGTTTGTTTGTCCGGTGGTATTCCAGAAATAGTGGCAAAAGGTAGGCCATTGTCTGGAATTCCAAAGGTTAGAAAGAAGTTGTTCAAACGGAGTTGTCAGCTTTCGAATAGACTTCGACGTACTTCAAATCCATTTGTTGTAGCCAGCCTCCAAAGCAAATTGGATGTGGTCCAATCAAAGATTAGGGCCTCCATTGATTCCGATCAGTTAGAGAAGGAAAGTAGAGTGATCCAGGAGGTTAAGACTAATCCAAAGGCGTTTTTCTCGTTTGCGAATACAAAGAGAAAAATGAAGCATCCTGTAGGACCTTTTGAGGTCGGCGGTAAAACCGTCAATGATAGTGAGGTTATGGCCAGTATGCTTGGAAATCAGTTCTTAAGTGTATTTTCAATTCCAAAAAGGGTATTCAGAGCAGGCCATGACTGTAGCAATGTTTTTGATGAGACTGGCATTGATAGTCAGGATAATCGACTGGAGGATCTGGTAGTCACAGATCAAGATGCTTTTGAGATCATCAAGAGCTTAAAGCTCTCGAGTTCTCCTGGACCTGATGGTGTGACATCTCAGTTTCTGATGAAATGTTCACAGATTCTTGCCCCTGTTTTCTCCTATTTGATGCGTTGCATTTTAGATCAGGGCAAGTTTCCCTCCTCTCTAAAAGTAGCTCATGTCGTTCCAATTTTTAAGGGCGGAGATAAGTCACTCCCTAGTAATTATAGGCCCATTTCTCTGACCTCCAGCGTTGCAAAGGTTTTTGAGAAGATTATGAAGTCCAAGCTTGTAGATTATTTGGAAGTCCATGATTTAATTCCTTCTGGACAGCATGGGTTTCGAGCTCATTTTAGTACAGTAACCCAATTGGTTGATCATATTGAGCAAATCATTGAAGGGCTCGAAAGTCATGAGTCAGTTGATGTAGTCTATCTTGACTTTGCCAAGGCCTTCGATAAGGTAGATCATGGTCTTTTGCTCGATCAACTCAAAGAGTTAGGGGTCCAGGGTAAGGTCCTGACTTGGATTGATAGTTTTATAAGCGAAAGGAAGCAAATAGTTAAAGTCGAAGGATCTTTTAGCGGCATGTATGATGTCAAGTCAGGTGTTCCGCAAGGTTCAATTTTAGGTCCGCTCTTGTTTATTCTCTTTATTGCTCCTCTCCAGAATTTTAGAACAAAAGCCAGTATTTCTTCATATGCTGATGACACAAAATTAGTTTGTGGAAGGAATGGGCAGGACTCGAAATGTTTAGTTGAGGACTTGGAGAAGGTCTACTCTTGGGTTGGCGAGAGTAACATGGCATTGAACGGGATGAAATTCCGCACAATGACGTATGGGGCGTCAAAATTAGATGTTCCACTCAAAGACAATGGAGGTTGTGATATTGAGCAGGTATCGTCCATGAGAGATTTGGGAGTTGTCGTCCAAGATGATGGAAAGTTTGATGAGCATATCCAGTTGAAAGTGGGGAAGGCATTTCAAACATGTGGCTGGATCTATCGCACTTTCAAGTCCAGAGATAGTATTACGATGCTAACTCTGTACAAGTCGATTGTTCAGCCGCATCTTGAATATGCCTCACCCATTTGGGCTCCAATGAGTTCAGCAGGTTTGCAAAAGGTCGAGCAGGTCCAAAGATGTTTTACTAGGAACATCACAGGAATGAGAGAGCTCTCGTATTGGGAGAGGCTCCAGAAGTTAGGGCTGTACAGTACTCAGAGAAGGTATGAAAGGTATCTGATACTGTATGTTTTCAAGAGCATTCATGGGCTCTGTCCTAACCCAGGATTTGAGATCAGTTGTAGCGATCGTAGAGGTTTTACGTGCGTTCTGAGAGCACCTCCAAATCCTAAGGAATCAAGGCTAATTCGAACAATGAAGTCCTCCTCTCTTCTTTATCGGGCTCCTTCATTGTTCAATTTGTTGCCTATTTGCCTTTGTCGGGAATATGTAGGAGCTGATCCTCTAACAGCATTTAAGGCAGGATTGGACAAATTCTTAAATACTATTCCTGACCAACCCACCATACAAGGGTTGTATAGATCTGCCAACAGTAACTCATTGGTAGATCAAATTTCATATAAACATTAATTACTGAAACTATAATAATGATTATCTCTCTTTACAAGGAATCCCATTCCTTGTAGCGGTATTGAAAAATCCGCCCCCCCCCCAAAAAAAAACATAAAAATAAAGTAATTGTAATTGCATTTAATTACTTTTGAGACCAATTTAATTGTAATTGTTATCAATTACCTTTTAGAAGTAATTGACACAGGTCTTTCATCTCATGATTACTTCCACTTACTTGACATTTTTTCAATGATTAAAGCACTTCTTTTCATTGCTTCTTCTTTTGGTTTGTGCGTGACGGCGGTAGGGGTGAGCAAAAGCCGGTATCGGTGTCAAAACTCGACACCAAGGCCGGCTTTTCAGCTTTCGGTTCTTTTGATTTTTTTGCGAAAAATACAAAATTTCCACAAAGAAAACTCTCACACCTGGCGTGGGTATTAATTTCGATGTCCCCATTAGTGTCGGTATCAATGTTGACATCGACCCTTTGGTAGGTTTCTGTGGACGATGCCAGTGTCTACTTGTTTTGTACATGCTTAGATGCCAGAAACTTGGACGTCCTATAGGTCTTGGAGCTACTAGGGCATATCATTATAGTAGGCTTCTGATTTCGTTTGTGAATTTTTGTGTTTAAGAGACTTTTTCTCCATACTTCAATTTAACATTGACAAATCTGGTTACTCGTTACCTTAAGTTAAAACTGCAGGTAAATAAAATAGGTCTTTACATGTTTGCTGTATATTTTAATACCAAAGTCATTCTGGATGCAGTCATACATTAGTTCAAATCAGTGAGCCAAGTTTTCATTCTGAACAGCTGCATGCTTATTGGTGACATTTTTGTTAAAGTACATTGGATCCCCGAAGTATCTTTGAGAGGAAAATATGCTGATGCAAACTGTCAGTGTTCTATTGAACACTACTTGCATCACCTTGACATCTCTGTGTTCTCTTACGTAATCCAGATGAACCTGTTTCTGAGCGGTGTCTTATCTCTCAAGGAGATAATTCACGAAGAGAGTCAACAACCCTTGTAAACAGTGGTCCCATTTTTTGAGAACCATCATGCAAATCAGGTAATTCACGAGCTCCGTTTGTCGAAAAGTGTGACAATGTTTAATCCATCCTTTCAGCAAAGCCCAAGAATCTGACCTTCAGTCCATCTTTGATGTGGTCAATGAGGCGTATCAGGTGGAAACTGGCAACGAGAATGTGGCCTTTAAAAGATGCACCCGATTTTTAAACTTGGGTGAAGCTGCAGCGAAATTGGAGGCCACGTGGGTTCTAAAAGATGAAGAGAATAGAGTGATGGGCGTGCTAGTGGCCGTGGTGGAAAATGACGAAGTCGATATTGGGCCTATCGCAGTTCGCAAATCGATCAAGGCAAGTTTAACATGCCCTGTGTAAACAAGAGAGATCATATGGGATTGATAAAAGAATTGCCATTGTATTCAAATTGAAGGGTGAATTTCCGGTACGCTCGCTTGAGTTTGTCCAGCATCGTTGGTGCCCCGCTTTATGCAGCTTATCCTGTTCTTAGCCTTGAAGTCACACTCATAGTTTTCATTCGTCTTTTTGTCTTTCTAACTAACTTCTCTTTTTCTATTTAGACTGCTTAGAATCTGATGTAGCAATGAAATTTTATGAATCAAATTTCGGATTTTGTCCATTGTGTTCTCATATTGATTTGGTGTGAAATTTTGGTTGTGATTTAATTTCAGGGTAAGGGATTAGGAAAGATGCTATTGGAGTTTGGTGAGAGCTTGGCACCAAGCTCCGTGGTGTGGGTTGTCTCTTGTCGAGCAGATTTGTTCCCTTGGTATACCAAACATGGATACGTCGAAGTGAAAAGAATCCCTGCCGGTGACTTTATTCCAAAGGATCGGATGACACGCCAAAATCTGGAAATGGTGTGCATGAGGAAGTCTCCGAAAGAAACAAATGACAAGTCATAAACGCAAGATTCTGTTGGAATTGCCCAACCTCTTAATTGTCACTGCCATGACTCGATAAGTTTGTCCTTTGATGTCCTTGCTAATGATTGGTGGTGATTGGTCAGTCCAAGAGCTCTCGTCAGTCCAAGAACCACAATGTGTTCTTAAAGTGTTAAACTAGAAATGAAGTGCTTGTACTAATAAAAAAATGAAGGCAAGAAATAAGTTTTACGCACAAAACGGAATACTAAAGGTTACCCGTCGAAGATTTAGGAAAGTTTTTGGGCACATGGTAAAATTGCTTTTCATCCGGTCAAAAAGCACCCTGTCGTATCGTCTAGATCAGGGGGCCGCAACCGGTAGGCCGCGGCCCACACGTGGGCCCATGGGGGATCGTTGGTGGGCCCACGAGCTATGAGGAAAATCCTAGATAATTGGCCCGTGAGACATCCATACCACTGTACTTGTGGGCCCAGAGGTATTTGATCATTAATTTGCGGGCCCATGAGCTTGCTACCATCTGTATAGTGGGCCCCGACTTCACCAAACCAATTTTGGTGGGCCTTGACACAAAAACGTTTACCGACCCCTCGACTAGATGCAGATTTTCATATGTGAGTCTGAGCAGGCCTGAACACTTTGGCACCTACTCTTTCGCGAATATACTGACAACTACTCTTTCAAGATTTCTAAACCAAACAGAATACTACTAAAGCATTTGGAAAAGAATACTATGCTGTGACGCAACTTACATACCAAATTTTGGCGGACAAAAACAGATCAGTTGGCCCCCGGAAATTTTTTGCTAAAAAGTGGCAAAATTTGAAAAGGATATTCTTCAAAATGCCAAAATATTTGAAAAATAAGCCTGATATTTTTTGGGGGGTTGTTTTTTTTCTTTTTTTTCGGTCATACCAAAATTGGTCTACCAACGAGTTACTGTTGGCAGATCTGTGCAACACTTGAATAGTGAGTTGATCAGGAATGATATTAAAAATCTGTCCAATCCTACTTTAAATGTTGTTAGAGGATCAGCTCCTACATATTCCCTACGAAGATTAATGGGCTAAAGATTGAACAATGAAGAAGTCCGTTAAAGAAGACAGGAGGACTTCAGTGTTCGAACTAGCCTGATTCCTTGGGATTTGGAGGTGCTGTCAGAGCACAAGTAAAATACTGATGGAAAAATGCAATCTTTCAATCTTTCTCACACGAAGTTGCTAGCTTTAGGTTTGCCATCACCCCTTACATAGTACACCACTTTGTTAAATCAAGAAGCAAGTTCCCTTTGCGTAGCCTCCCTGATCCAAAGTCAAATAAGGCAAGGGGTGCCATTTGCGTTCGCCTTCAGAGGAAAGTTTTATTCCTCATTGTATTCAATTGAAAAACGCTAGACCCTGAAGGCTTATTGGCAGACCTAGTTGGAAAACCTGTCGTGAAAATGATTGGTGATTGGATTGTTCCCATCACTAAAGTAAAGGCTTAAGCCTTTATCATAAAGTACCATAAAGTAAAGTAAAACCTCAACGGTCGCTACAGCTGACCTCAAATCCTGGACTAGGACCAGTAGGATCTATTAAATACTAGATGGAGTGTAATCGTAAAAACGTGTCACCCGTCGCCAACTGTTGAGGGGACAAAATTGCGGGAACATTTGAAATATGTGACCAGTCAAATAACGGCCATGCAATTGATGAATCAAATGTGGAATTGAGTAATGTTTTTGGGTCAATTTTTGCTATTGCTAGTGTTCACTTTCTTGAAAGACCGGAAGACGCCACAAGGTGACCATGCCTTGGATTTGAATACTATGACTAGGAACTTTCCTCTTAAAACACCGAATAAGTGTCTGATAGGAAGAACACATTTAAGCTTTTGGGTTGTATAGGGTTCATCCAAAATATATATGGACAAAAACAAAGGCTTCAAGAACAACTCTCAAAAAGTTGGTCTTGATTATTGATGGAAACAATCCAATCTCAAATCATATTCACGATAGGTTGCCAAGCTAGGTCTGCCAATGGGACACTGTAATCGCATGCGTTTTCTTTTCTTACCGCTGGAGCCATCACCCCAACTTCAATCCGCCTGTCTTAGCTTGGAAGAAGTGAGAGTGCTTCAGTGAAAACGTGATAAATCCCTCCTGTGAAAGGCTTTTTGCCAAAATGAGAACAGAATTGATTAGGGTAGAGACATATCTAAGTCATCAAACAATCACTCTCAACATTAGTTGACAAAATGCCGAGCATTTTACGATCAAAATGATAGTGATGATTTCACTTTTCCTCACACTCCAGCCTCAGCTGCCGCGTCTCGTCTGCCTTCGAGAAGAGAGCGAGCAATTTTGAAATTTCCCGCTAAGGTAACGGAGCGCAGACTGGCAGATGGGCAAAGCAGGGCTGGACTGTGAAGAAGCGTAATATCATCGCTATCATTTTGATCGTAAAATCCTCAGCATTTTGTCGACCAACGTTGAGAGTGATTGTTTGATGACTTAGATATGTCTCTACCCCAGTCAATTCTGTTCTCATTTTGGCAAAAGGCCCTTCACAGGAGGGATTTATCACGTTTTAACTGAAGCACTCTCGCTTCTTCCAAGCTAAGACAGGCGGATTGAAGTTGGGGTGATGGCTCCAGCGGTAAGAAAAGAAAACGCATGCGATTACAGTGTCCCATTCTCGAAATATTTTGCATTTCCCCATGTGAGAGAACTGAAGTGTGTAATTTTCTTAAAAATACATCCTTTCAAAGGTATGGGCCCTATTTAACTGAATCAGCCTGGTTTAGTGAAATTCGGATGGCAAGTTTATTCTTCGTTCATAACAAATTTGGCAAACCTGTTAGCTGGGAAAAGTACTTGTACAAGCACCCAAGCTATGCCAAGCTTCAGCAAGCCCAAGCATTGTGCCAATACAGCTTGCCCAATCTCTTGTTTGCCCCCCATCACTACCCATCACTAGCCTCAACAACTTGAAGATCGAAAATCAGCATCAAGCCACATCACTAGCCTGAGGAGGTCCATCGAGTGAACTCATTTCTATGAACGGAGAGTTTTTGCTTCAAATCCTCGGTAATTAACGTGATAGAGGTAAAAAAACAAGAAAACACCCCATTGAAAACATCTGAAGGCTTCGTGTCAAGTGCCAGAACAATCAAGTGACGCAGGATGTAGTGGAAATCGGATTCTGCACATTATTGAACGAGTGATTTCATCAAACTAGTAGTTAAAAAAGATCCAAGTGAATGAATATCAGAGCTGGGCAAGAAAATAGGAATTGATAAACCAACCTGAACATTGAAGGAAGAATCTGTTTAGCTGTTTAGTCGGTGGAACCAACGTCAAAGAAAGTCCAGTTTGTGAAGTGTCAATAGACCATCCACCTTCCCGATTAACCATCTTTTGCCCATCAAAGTCTGATGAAGATTTTCAAAGTTCTTTTGGTCTTTTAAAAGCCTTAAGTGAAACTGAGAAGCTCCCTAGAAGCCCCAACCATTGACATCAATGATGATGTTCGAAAACTTCAAGCAGTTCCAAAGACGACATTGGGACACAAATGACGAAGAAATGCAAAAATGATTTATGCTTCCAAATGATGATCTGTTCTCAAAACCTTCATTGATATGCTTACCTTCAAGTCTTAAACCGAATGAGTTAGTGAGCACAGAAAAGAACCCCCAGCCTTTGGATCTAATTGAGTTGGCATGTTTAACACTTCATGTACCTTAAGGTGAAAACATAAAGTTGTGATCCTTTTTGTTGAATAATCATTTACGAAATAAATAAATGGTAAAATAAAACATTAATGAGCAAATTTTCTAGTTTTACAACTGAATTCATTTCAGACATCACTGCACTGAAAGCTTTTCCAATTTATTGCTCATTTCCGCAGGAATTACTTAGTTTACCCTTGATTTCCTCTACATCGTGAAACGTTGACATATTGGATTATTGAGGATTAAATCTAAACACTACTCATATTTGACACCCATGCCATAGCTACCTGGTAGTGATGTAAAACAAGCTGACTGGCTTGATGGCATCGATGCCAATGCTTCCTGCAATGCAGCCTCGGAAAGCATCGAGCATGCTTGATTCATTTTCAGCTGATTCAGCGCCGCCAATTTCACTTGAAAATTTATATGGCTTTGATAGCGCAAAATCCCATGGCTGATCGTACATACCTAATTGTTTTATAATTAGTGATGGATTTAAAGCATAATTAGTGCCAAACAAAATCAATATCCAATGGAAAAATGTCGTTTTCAAGTCATCTGGCTTTTAAAAATGGCTTGAGGTTGTTCAGAGAAGGAAGACGTGTGACAAGAAAAATAATGTGATTAGTGCTGCGACATTCAAATCATAAAGACCAAATCTCAAAAAAACAGTCTGAATTGACAGAAGTGCAAATGCTTCCACAACTTAACATTTTCATTAAAACTGTCGTTGGATGTCTCTTTGAAGAGCAATTCAAGATTTACCAGTGTCACTTAGGTAGAAATTTTGGCAACATGATTTTTAGGTCTAAATATGACTTTGCCGTCCTTTGGCTCTTCCATAATCTGGCAACCCTCTCTGCAGAGATGAGGATCAAGTTCCGTTGAAAGTAAACATTAAAAAAGCAAAAATTTCAAGGTCCACATGGGAAGCCCTCTACGCCGTTTTCTCAAGTATCTGAAAGATGCCTCGCAAATCCCTTTTCTTGAACAATGACACCGCATATCTCCTGACGCAAATCTACCCCCTCGCTGCCTTACTCAAGAATCTCTCCAGCCATTGACCGGCAGAATAAAAAATTGAATCAGATTGTTTCAACGGGCTAATTCTTTCAATTTTTGACGACGTTCCGGTATCCTTCCCCGTCACTTCACGAATTGATTCTCTCGATCGCTTCATCGTTCTGGAGACGCCACTCAATCTTTGAATGCAATCTACAAACGCTACATCTGTGGACAAGTTTTAGATAGTTACCATTCTCTAACATTTAGTAGGAATAAATACAATATTTACCAACTAACATCTGAACGTGCACTGTTTGTGGTTCACCAGGCATGCTCACTATTTTTGTTCCTTATTTTCCTTTCAGCGGTAATACTACTACAGGCATTTGAAATGTGAAATAAACAACGAAAATTTCTGACTTCAATCTTTTAGAAACCTGGTTTTGAGGAACATATGATGCAAATTGATTGATGCAAAAGCTTAAAGGTGAAATCAAAATTCACGTTGCAAAGGCCAAGTCAATTGACAACATGGTGATGGATATGAATTCGTAACTTTGTCACTCGAAAGTATTTTACGGTACAAATGGGATAAACGTTCTTGTAGTCTGATGATAGCTTTGCCAAATTTATGGTATCTTGAGCCAAATATACTTTTTGTTAAGAAGACTTGGACAATGAAGCGACAAACATCTTAAAATCATGAAACACATTGCAAATAAGAAATGATGCAATACATTTGTATGGGACAAGCTAAACATTTGAATTGCCAGGATGAGGAAGTCAAGTGAATTGGCAAAGCAAAAAGTTATTAAAGGGAAAAAGTGGCATGCCTGTGATTGGTAAACCTTTCAATGTATGTGACAAGTGTGGCTGAGTAAGGACAAGATGGCATTCTCATGCCACAACTGGATGTTATTCATGTGGTTTTATATCTTAAATACGTCCAAATACACAACAAATCAAGTTTTATTCTCAAACGAGAGTCTAAAAAAAACATTTCGTCTTCTTAATTATTTATTCATTCAACCAAGGAATATAAGATAGCACTGGGACAGTCACCTTAAGGACCTTGTTCAGAGGCCCATATCAGCAAAAAAGCTTGATGCCATTCTGATTCCATTCCAATTACTGATGGAAAAAAAACAATCTTTCAATCTTTCTCACGCGAGGTTGCTAGCTTTAGGTTTGCCATCACCCCTCACAAAGTACAACATCTTGCAAAATCAAGATGCAAGTTCCTTCTACATAGCGCCCCTGAGCCAAAGACGAATAAAGCAAGGGGTGCCACTTGCGCTCACCTTCAGAAGAAAGCCTTTTTCCTCATGGAATTCAACCGACAAATGATAGACGCTGAAGGCTAATTGGCAGACCTAGTTGGGCAACCTATCGTGAATATGATTGAAGATTGGATTGTTTCCATCACTAATTCCAATACAAGATCGTGTTGTGACTTAGCATCAACAGCTAAAAGATTGAAAATCAGCATCAAGCCACATCCCTACTACCTGGTACTGAAACAATCCTCTTTCAGTTTTTCAGACAGGTCCATATTACAGTTTATCCTCCTAATAATTGTGGTATTCTCCAGTCGGTAACTATATCTGTGCTCAGCTGAATAAAGAGTCACGTACTTGTTCTCATAAAAGACACGTGTTCACTTCCGTCCTCCGCCCTCGTTCTGGCCACGCCTATACTCCATGGCGCAGTGTTAGTCTCCGAATCACGCCCTATGAACGTTACATGGATTGAAAATCCACGTACATAGAAGCCGCCGTACATAAACAAATCCAAGTGGATGGCAAAGTCAATCAGGGTTGCCAAAAAATGCTAGACACGCCATTACTATTGGCACAATTTTCTATAAATTATTATGTTTGGTATGTGTACATGTTTCAAAATTTGATTTGCCAAGAGAGTGATAGATATTATCTCCTAAACTAATATTTATGTAGGTTTTTGATATCCTATTTCGAGTCACTGAAATTCTAATGACTTTAGTAATGAATTTGCCTTACAAAACAAAAAAAAATTTGCAAACAACTTTAAACATGCCTTGATATTTCTTCCAGATTCTTTGCATTTAAGGCAGGATTGTGGACAAATTTTTAAACACTTTTCCTGACCAACCCACTATACAAGGGTTGTATAGATCTGCCAACAGTAACTCATTGGTAGACCAAATATCATGTAAACATTAATTGTAGAAATTATTTCAATGATTAACTCTCTTTACAGGGAATCCCATTCCTTGTAGCAGTATTTAAATATCCGCCCCCCCCCAAAAAAAAATAAAAATATATGAAATGTTAATAGTAAATGAAACCATATTTGAACAATTTTTTTGCTGAATGTATAGTAAATCATAAACCCACAGTGATATTTTATTGGCCTTGTGGTCAATACTTGACATATGCTTCTATTCTTACAACCATTTTGGGATAGTAAAATCCCCTAAAAAGAGGGGCACCTCATCCTTTTGGCACCTCTAACACACTTCCAAACTGGCGAGACTACCATACCAGGTATATAGCTCCCCATGACATCATAACTCATTTTCCATTCACGCTTAGCTGAGCCATTATTTAAGGTATTTGAAATTATAATGGAATTTGCGTTTGTGCGTCCTAAAGAGCATCAAAAAGTGACGTACAATCAAATGAGCTCAAATTATGTTACAGCTTCCTTAATAAGTTTTCTTTTAAAATACCGTGCGTACAAATCTCATGGTCTTCTACTATCTCAAACAAGTTTTCAATAACATGTGAATGTTCGGTGTTGCCAAAATGGAGTGCAAATTGCCTGAATTTTTTTTGTCATATTGGTTGTTTTCCAATCATTTGAAATCTTTGTAGGGTCAATTACTTGAAAAATGTAATTAATTACAATAACAATTACTTCATCAAAATGTGTAATTAATTACAATTACAATTACATTATCTGAACATTTAATTGACTTCAAGTACAATTACATGACAATTTCATGTCAATTATAATTCTTCCGTCTCTTTCCCACTTTTAACTTTTCAAAATGATCAAAAATAAACAGATCTGCCGTTTTTAAATGGCGATGCACCAACTGACAACTTGTAATGCCCTTAGTTGAAAAAGCCCTGAATCCTGACACAAAAATCATGGTCTAGAGCTCTTGTAGTTTAAAAGTATTTAAACATCAAAGCTTGGGTGTGTACTGTAACAACAGGTTTCTGTTTGTGGCATCACATTGACCGCAAATTGATGACAAAAAACTTGTTTTGCAAGTAAAACTGATAAATTGGTTTTATGGCTGATTTGAGTAAGTAAGATTTTGAAAAGTAATTGGTAATTTGTAATTGAAAATTCGTCAATGGCATGGCCAAAAATTTAAATGATTACAACTACAATTACTTGGCCCAAAAATGTAGTTAATTACAATTACAATTACTTGGCCCAAAAATGTAATTAATTACCATTACAATTAAATGTAACTGTAACTGCAATTACAATTACTCCCCATCCCCGGTAAAATCATAAGTTAATCTTAGGTTAAGTTAATGTAATCTTAAGTTTATGGTGGCAACTTCCAATGCCATTATGTTTCCTTATATTCGTTTGAAATCCCATTTAACCACTGCAAGTAATTTTTCAAGGCTTTTATCCACTGAAAACAAGTTAAGGAGAGAAGTGAAGTACTCCATCCACATTTCTTCATGGATCTAAAAGCAAACAGTCAACCAGTTGAATTATCTTACCTGATGGTTTGTGTTGTGCAGCATTAAGTTCACATTTAGTTACAAAACATTAACATTCAAAGTCTTGCCAAAACACTTAGCCATGCAATTGGAGCTCAGAATTCATAACTGAACAACCAAGTCAAGACAGCGAAAAATAATGAATGTTCCTACCAATATCGGGAAAAACATGGCAAAATTACAACACCATCACGCTCCTGGCCGTTTCCACTGCCTTAACTAAAAAGGCAATGTGATCTTCAATCGAGCGATCATAGTAAACAAATGAATGATTATTGGAGAGAATTCCACCCCCTTGCTTTGCTTCTCTTTGTCCAGGAACAGTTAAGCTCAAGTTATGAAGCCTTCATCTTCAATTTGAGTGAGCCATCAGTGGGTAAATGATGCAACCCACTTTCATCAATTGAGACTAAATTTGAATTTGGATTCTTGGTGCTAGTGTCAGAGTGTTGAGCCTTGTCCGGCCAGCTAAGCCAGCCATCACATCGTCCAAAGTTTTGCTGATGGTCAAAGTCATATCCGGTATCAGAATGGTTGTGCGTCTGTGGGTGTGGATTAACGGCTGAAATTTTCCTTTAAAACCGTCGGGGAGACAAATTGAACCTGGGACCTCACTCACAAATGGAAACTGCGCTAACCACGACACCACATCTCCCCTACAAACAGAGAATACATCAAGACAAACCACCAACTTTGACAGAACAAGCAGTTTAACTTGTCATTTCAGACACCATGTACAGACAAAATGAACATAAATGGGGATTAAATGTGTTGCATAAACTAAGGACTCACATTTATTTCAAGAACAGGTTATGAAAAGGAAATTGTGAATGTTAATGTAGAATGAGTTATCTTCAGAAGTGGTGTTTTAGGGAGACTGTAAATGAACGTCTCATTTTCTTGTATCAAGAGTAGGTTGGCTTGGTTGGCCATGGAATCGCTTGTATCCTAAAGAAGTAAGAATACTTCATCATTCGAGGACAAAGGTGAAGCCAGAGAATCAAACACGTTTATAGCTGGATTCATGGGTCCTTTGAAAAAACATTCCCAAATCTCCAATTTAGACATTCAACTTGAAGAAACTGAACTTGTTGGGAATGACAGTGTTTGGCAATGTTGGAAGATGCATCTGGAATGCCAATTTATCTTTCTTCTTTTTATCAATCAGCCAATTAATGACATTTCTGAATTGAATTGAGGGGTTGTGTTCCAAACTGTTAAGGTGGATTTGTCTTGTTTGTCATTTGGAATTGTCTTCATGGGTACGAATCAACTCGGTACTTGGTCTGAGCTTGTTGTCGACTTCATGGAGGGCACAATGAGCAGGATTTCAATACTCGTTTCTTCTTTGAAAGATAAGGGATCTAATCAAATACAAATCACACCTCTTGCATGAAAATTCAATGTACTTCTGATCAGTTACTGTACACGCACCATATTTTGATCTTGTTTTTGGCAACAACAAAGTTTTGCTGAATGAAGTGAAGTCCAGAAAAAGCCAACTATGAAATCAGACCCTTTTCCAATTTTTCCATACTGTTCTTTCAAAATGAATTGCAATATTATCACAAACTCGGAATAGTGTGACACAAAAGTTCCTTCCCACTTTGACCAAAGCACTATAATTATAAGAATATCCACATGAGCTTATGAATCCCATTTAAGATCAGTTTCAAGAAGAAAAATCGAAGCACAAGAAGTACTATTTTAAGAAGAAAATGCAAGGCCATGAATGTTCATGAAGAGACTGTATTTGAAATTGATGTGTTTTGAGTCAAAACTTTTATAAATTGACCCAAATTTGAAAATCAAATGGGAAAAAGATTAAATACTGAAAAAACATTGAATTCTCCCAACTTTGGACATTTTCCAAAGCATTTTTTTGAGCACCTGCCATTGAAACAAGCAACTAAAAAGGCAACAATCTGATTTTGTTGACCGCTTTTACTTTTGACTGAGTTATGCAATGTGAATCAACAACACACATAGACTTAATAAGCCCAAGACAATCAACATCCGTCCCAAGTGTTGAGACTTGTACACACGACACCCTCCACCTTGTTGAGTGCGGGCAAGGGCTGTCAGGGCCAGTGGTGTGTGTGATTGCTTTGGATGGACACGTCAAATGGAGCAAGAAGCACGGAAATCATGGAGTGGGAGGCTAGCAATGACAATTATGATTTCCAGCAGAAACAAACCATTTGCGTTCTTCTGCAATTGAGACCTGGCTTGCATTGAGAAGAACACGTATTTCAAATTTCAGCCCAATCGAATGCCGGAGTGAAAAGTTATGCCTTCTCAAACTTATGTACTGAAGAGAGCAGAGAATGAATGAATTCGCCCTTTTGTGGTAAAACGATTACCACAAAAGGGCTAGTTCATTCATTCCCGGTAGGATTTGCACTGAGCTTTGAGAGAGCATAACTTTTGACTCCGACGTTTGATTGAGCTGAAAATTGAAATACGTAGTCTACTCAACAAAAGAAAGGTCTCATTTGCAGAAGAGCATTATTGACTTGTTTCTACTGGAAATCATAATTCTCAGTGCTAGCCTCCCGCTCCATGATTCCAGTACTTCTTGAGTGGAGTCACCTTCATGTGACTAAGGAGGATACCAGGACGACCTTGGTTAACAACAACATTTACCTAACAACTGAAATCCAAAGGTAATTTGATACATTTTTGATGAAGTCATCTTGTGATTCCGAAAGCCAGATACCAAAGATTTACACTTGAAAAACTTTTGGACATTTTGGAAGTTTTTTTGAATTTTCTAAAGTCTTAAAACATGCTTCAATATAAAAATTACTGAATGAAAAATATGTGAAATTCCTCAATGAATTTGGCTTTTATTGTAATAGTCAATCAAATTTCCTCCACAAGTGGCTTTTTCGTCAAAAATACCTCAAAATTTTGTTTATGCTTAAACCTGGGAAAAAATGAAAAATAATAATTTATTTAGAAAATAAATTACAAATCTAGTCAATTTTAATAAAGTTTTTTTGGTGTAGCGTTTTAAATCTGACCTTCATTTCAATCATCAACCCAACTATCCATTGCTAAAAAGGTTTCAAAATAGAAAAACTCCGACTTATTCCAGCAATTACTAGTGACGTCGTCATTTTTGGCGGGAAAAAAAGTTCAGAAGACATGTGTTTCTGATGAGCGTGTGAGGTAACTAAAACGAAGGTTTAGGCCTGGTGATTGCAACAATGCCTTTCTCATCTGCACAAATTGAAGTTGAAATAGCAAATCTTGACATTGTATTTGCAAAAAAGTATGTTTTGTTGCTTTAATCTAAAATTTTGCTACATAAGTTGAGAGGGTTCTTCCGAACTTTGAAATTAGGAATGCCCAACTTTGAATAACAAGATGGCCAGAGGAGATCAGTTCCTGGGGCAACTTCGTCGAGGATCCCCTGGAGTCCGATACGATGGAGAAACAAGTCGATCTCCTTCCGCATCAAGGCTGAATACGATTCGCTCAAGATCGTCTGAAATGGAATTCGTCATTGTAAGTTGTTCTAATGACAATTGTGAGTTCTCACTCAAAGCATTGCCTGACTCTAGAGCCGCTCGTACCGTGATCCCCATGATGGCATGTCCTAAGGGTACCCATTTGGATCCGTCACTAACGGTTTTGACCGCCGCAAATGGCACTTCCCTCAGGAACCTGGGCAAGTTCAACTTCAGCTGCCAGGCTAAGAATGGCCCTAGCACGATTGTCTCCGCAGCCGTCTCCCCGGACACATCGGTCCCATTGATTGGGAGAAATGACTTAATGGCTCTGGGAATCCTCCCGCGTGATTTCCCAGCCGTCCATCAGTGCAATACAATCACGGCAACTGTGGGCATGAATGATGCAAAGCAGGTGTTAAAAAACCACTTCAAGTCAACAAACTGTCCACCCATAAAACCACTCTCAAACGTGCAAATAGCAGATATTGAGAGAGCAGCGGCAAGGATTGAAGGTATTGTGGACAATTATGTGAAACGGGTGCGGAAGTTTCTCTTTAGTTCAGCCGATGTTTTGGTCTCATCTTTGGGCGACGCTGCAGGCTCCATGAAAGGCGAACCCATGAAAATTGAAATCGATGAGAATAAATTTTTTAAACCCTATCACGTTACAACTGCTCGCTCTATTCCAATTCATCACCAACAAGCTGCTTCTAAACTCCGCGATGAATTAGTGCAGGCTAAGATGATGGTCCGTTGTCCAGAATATACAGATTGGTGTGCACCAGCCCATTTTGTACCCAAATTGGACGGGAACGTTAGAATGGTTATCGATTACAGAAAGTTAAATCAAGCAACAAAACGACCAGTGCATCCATTCTCTTCTGTACCCGACCTGATGCATCAAATTCTCCCCGAATCTCGATGGTTTGCAAAGCTGGACGCTGTTCATGGATACTTCCAGATTACCCTTGATGAAGAGTCTTCGTATTTATGTGCTTTTCTCTTACCTGATGGGAAGTATCGTCCCCTAGTCGCCCCCATGGGATGGAAAGGTAGTGGTGATGTCTTCAGTTTTCGAACCGATCTGGCGTTTGAGGAGCTAAAGAGGAAGAAATGGATAATCAAAATTATTGACGATATTTGCGTTCAAGCCGTTACCTTTACGGAATTGTTGGAGAGGCTGGAGATGATCATTCAGAATTGCAGGGAGAATGGCATCAAGCTATCCATCAAAAAGTTCGAAATAGGCCAAACTGTCAAATTTGCTGGATTCATCGTTTCGTCAACCGGGATGCGGCCCGATCCGAACAAGTTGGCGGCGCTGCGCGAGTTCCCCACACCAAAGTCATTGACAGAATTACGGTCATTCCTTGGTTTAGCGAATCAGCTTGGTGCGTTCGTCCCTGACCTCCAACATTCGACCGTGAAGATGCGTGAATTGTTGAAGAAGACTCCTGCATGGCTCTGGCTCCCTGAGCATGATGCTGAATTTTGTAAAGCTAAAAAGATATTAACGTCATCGGCAGTCGTACAACCATTCGATCCCTCGCTCCAAACACAGTTACTTACCGATGCATCACGTCTTTACGGGCTCGGATTCGCCCTCATCCAAAGAGAGAAGGCCCTTGATGGGAAGGGAAAAATTCGGCTTATTCAGTGTGGATCTTGCGCACTCTTCCCAGCTCAAAAGAACTACGCCACAATAGAACTGGAATTAAGCGCAATCTGGTTTGCGGTTCAAAAGTGTTCTTTTTACCTTCGCGGCATGCCAGAGTTCGAGGTCATCACGGATCATCGCCCTTTGCTTGGTGTCTTTGGAAAGCCGCTGGCCTCCCTCAATAATACACGTCTTCAACGACTGTGCGAAAATCTAAACCAGTTTTCGTTTTCCGTCACATGGTCAGCGGGCAAGAATCACCTGATCGCCGATGCTCTGAGCCGATTTCCCGTTTTCGCCGCGGACCCCACCTTAGAGGTGGCTTTGTGCGCGACCATTTCGGAATTCGACCCGTCCTTCATAATCATTTCCAACAACACCGACGACGATTACAACAAAATTCGTGATTGTATTGAGCGTGGTTACCCACTCCCTCGTGCTCTCTCTCCATACAAAGGGGTCATTGATGAGTTACGAATCGGTGAGGGAGCCGAAAAAGGATTGGTGCTGCTGGGTGAGCGATTGGTGGTTCCTCGACCGGCAAGACGAAAACTTTTAGAGTTGCTACATCTATCTCATTCTGGAATAACGAAAACCACAGAGTTGGCCAAACAACTTTATTATTGGCCGGGAATGACTAATGAGATCGATCATTGGATTCGCAGATGTTCGGTCTGCGTTAAAGCCTTAACGTCACAAGCCGCTGAACCGATCTTGTCTAGGACTGAGATCGCTTCTGCACCCATGGAAGCCGTCTCCGTCGACTTGTTTGAATTGGAGGGGAAAACGTTCTTGGTCACGGTCGACAGGTTCAGTGGATACCCTTTCGTGGCCATGATGAGCTCGATCTCGACGGAATCAATCTGGAGTAAATTGAGATCTTGGTTCAACGAGTTTGGTTTCCCACGGCTTATCAAGAGTGATGGTGGACCTCAATTCCTTCCCACGGCTTATCAAGAGTGATGGTGGACCTCAATTCCGACCCACGGCTTATCAAGAGTGATGGTGGACCTCAATTCCGACCCACGGCTTATCAAGAGTGATGGTGGACCTCAATTCCGACGAAAATTTGGCGAGTTATGCTTCGAGTTTGGCATCCTTGTCGAGACCAGCTCCCCGTATAACCCCCGAAGCAACGGCCTGGTGGAAGCGGCCGTCAAGCAAGTCAAAGGCTTGCTCAAGAAAATGAATGGCGTGGACGGAACGGATTTCGGGAGGCCTTTCTCGAATGGCGCTCAACGCCACGAGCGGACGGTCATTCACCCGCAGCGGGATTCTTCGGCCGACATCTCCGAACACGCCTTCCGAGCGCACGCCCTACCGAATTCCAACCGGAATTACGAAACGATGTGAAATCGGCCAGAAAGGAGCGACAAGCGGAGGGTAGCCGCTGCACCTGAACACACATTAACCCCTTTAAAAGTGGTTGATCGTGTCCACATACAACACCCGATTCACAAAGAGTGGTCTTTCAACGCGGGAACAGTACGAGAAATCTCCAAATCCGGCCGATCCTACACTGTGGACACCCCCGCCGGGCAATTCATCCGGAACCGTCGTTTTCTACGACTCGCTCCCATTGAGCAAGCCCATGGTGTCCATCCGCCTCCCGTTCCAATTGTTCCCGAAGCGAATAGACTGATGATCCCTCGCCGAAGCCGTCGGATTCGCCGTGTCCTTTTCGATATCTGATTGAGGGATGGATCCTTCGAACCGAAATGAAAGCGTGGTGACTGAACAATGAACTACTTCCGCGCGCATAGTTAAACATCAATGGAGCAAGCCAAGAGTCATGAGGAAATCACATTTTTATGTTTATTTGCTATAATAATGATCTTTATTGCGAGGTTTTTGTTCTCATTGGATACATGATTGGTTTGAAGATATAATACAATTATTGACGTACAAATAACGTATAGAGGGGCCCATTCTGGGTTTTAAGCATTTTTTAATATAATGAATTTATCTTCAAGACGTTATGATAATTGGGGGGAGGTGTGGTATTCTCCAGTCGGTAACTATATCTGTGCTCAGCTGAATAAAGAGTCACGTACTTGTTCTCATAAAAGACACGTGTTCACTTCCGTCCTCCGCCCTCGTTCTGGCCACGCCTATACTCCAATAATGTACCAAATTCAGTATTCTTCAAATGTTAAAATAAAATCGGCGATATTTGAGCTGAGGCAGTCCACATTTGACCCAAAGAAACGGAAAGTATCTCTAGGCATATAAACACCCAAATTCTCAAACAATATAAGTCTTTGAAAATTTCATTAAGATGGAAAAAATGTCATTTTTGTATGTTGAAACATAAAAAGTCAAAGATATAGAATTACATAAAACCCACTTAAAACACAGATTTTTGAAAAATTGCTTTTCAATGAGAAAAAGGCTACACAGGTCATCATATTTAGTAGACTTCTGCGATTTTAAAAATCACCTTTTGGTCCTGGTATTAATGAAGAATGAGCAAATGTGTCCTCTCAGATGGACAAAGTTGGGTAGAATTTCGGATTTCCTCTTCTTTTTGGACCACCTCCAAAACACCAAACCGAATCTTTGGGTTTAGCTCTTTGACTTTCTTTTTTATTTGGTGACAAAAGGATGCTTAAAAGTAGGTTAAAAGCCCCCTCAAATGTCGATTTCCTGCTTTTTACCTTACGAACAATGAAGATCGTACAGTCTGGGGCAAACAGTGCAGAATCGTGAAAGGTTGTGAGAAGATTGTCAAACACTTTCCGTTTTAAAGCTAAAAGTCATCTTGTCTATAGGGCAATTCAAGTGTGGCTTTGTTGTGCCTTTTCATTGAGCGAGAGCGTCGACAAGTGTGACGACCAACTCGCACTGTGCATGCACTTGCAAAGAGACTAGTGATGGGACTTTTGCCACCCTGGATTCAAGTAGCTTGAGACGGTACCAAAAAAAATGAGGACTCAGAGGCTTGATGCCGGCTTGATGCCAAGGTGAAACTCTCCAGTGCTGCCAATTTTACTCCATTGTTATTAGATCCTTTTCTACAATGTCAAACATTTTACAGACCAATTTTTTGAGGCTTTAGGTTGATTACAAGTTGTCACTGTTAGCCAGTAACTAAAATGTGGCACGCAGGTTGATTAACTCTTCATGCAGAACGGTGACTTATAGTGTTGACTTCCAAGTTTCAAAATCTTTATTATTTTAAACCTTTATAGAAGATTACTCAGGGAGACGAAATCCCAAAATG
This sequence comes from Tigriopus japonicus, assembly GCA_010645155.1. Classification (NCBI taxonomy): domain Eukaryota; kingdom Metazoa; phylum Arthropoda; class Copepoda; order Harpacticoida; family Harpacticidae; genus Tigriopus; species Tigriopus japonicus. The sequence goes on along the minus strand of JAAGOF010000071.1, from coordinate 1,150,770 downwards.
AGTCTTGAAAGTAATCCAGTTTTTACCAAATAATTGAGCAAATAACATTATTAGGCACTTCATCTTAACGTTACTTACCTTCATAATAACAAATGTGTGTTTTATAAAAATTGTTCACTTGCTAGTGCTCTGTTGCATACTGTAAAGACCAACGACAGGGATATATGTGCCACTCTAAACTTGTTGGGTAAATGTTGGTCACAACTCACAATAGACCTGTTTGTATTTTACGAGCTTTTAGCACCATTTGATAAAGCCTAAAAATGTCGCACAATATTTCGTTTTGGATCCGATGCTCTGGTGTAAATGAAAATGAAATTATGTGGGAGGCCGTGAAATTTTATGGCTCCGTAAACGAATTGACGAGTAATATACAGCAACATGAAATTGTGATCAAATTAAATGGTAATATTGATGAAGAAATTATGAACAATGATCCTTCAGTGGGGCAGTGCCCTTATGAATGCCTCAAAAGTATGACAGATCAGGTGATTGTTGATCATACAATTTTTTCTGCGAATGGATCCAATGATTGCACCTGTTTTGATGAGCATGTTTTTGATTGCAAGGGTTACAAATTAGATGACCATGTTGGCCACGTTGAGGAAGGCCACTTCATTCTTGATGAAACGACTGGTTTGCAGGTTTGTTTTTTATGTGTTGCTAAATGTTTATATAAACCAAAGTACTGATATTCGTTTGTTTTCAAGGTTCTGCGTACCCAAAACGATAATGAACTGCACACCAATGAGGAACTCCAAAATGATGATGGAGAAAACCAAAGAACGAAACGCCAATATGAAGAGAAACAATATGATGAAGATCTCCAAATTGATGATGTTGATGATCATGATGACAAAATACAAAGTGATGACGGGAGGGACCCCCAAATGAAAATTAAATAATACCTAAAGCGAGTACTAAAGAGTAGTAAAAAGTTTTAACTTTAAGCTTATGAAAGTTATGCCCACAAAAAACGCCAATTTAACGTTTGTCAGTACATTTTCAAAAATATAAACCCTATTTAAAGATGATCATCACTATTTTCCTACATGAAAGAGCAAGTGCAATAATTTTTAGCCTAAACGCCAGGAACCAAAGAATGCCAAGCAAAAAAGAACAGACAAGGTAAATTTGGCATATTAAGTGACAATTGAGAGGTATTTTTTTCCTATTTCTTTGTAACAAAAAAGAAACCTTATTTGGCCAAATTTTCCACTTCTAAACTTCTCTATTTTAAACTTTTACTCTGCTCTGTAAAGTTAGTATAGTAATAGCAAAAATAAAGATAGTAATGATAATAATGAGAGTAATGATAATGATATACTCCAAACAGATGATGGACTCCAAAATGATGATGGTAATGATGAACTCAGGAATGTCGATGATACTGATGGACTCCAAAATGATGATGTTGAACCCCAAAATAACGAAGAGCTCCCAAATGACTGTTGAACCCAACAATGGGGAAGATGATGATGAACTCCAAAATGATGATATTGAACCCCAAAATAACGAAGAGCTCCCAAATGATTGTGTTGAACCCAACAATGGGGAAGATGATGATGAACTCCAAAATGATAATGAGCTTCAAAATTATTATGATTCACAAGGCCATCATGGTAAAGATTTCAAATTCCAAGATTTTGCAACTCACAGGATCAGCAATTCATTTTAGATTACCAATGTAAGGTATTATTTTTGTTTACAGATGATGCGGCACAGTTACCCTCGAAGGCTAAATCATCGATGCTTTTGTGGACAATGGCAAGCTGCAAATCATGTGGAAATGAGTTTAAGACTAAGAATGGAAGTACATCATCATTATGGCGTCATGCTAAACGGTTTCACAATTTGCAACTGAAAACTTTTAAAGGTATGCCATTTTCGTGGTTTTCTAATAATTTACTTTTTTATAAGAAACATAATTATAATTTCAATTTAGAATTTCAATCGGCCGAACTGGGAAGCTAAAGAACTGCTTGTTATTCTTCTTCATCTGAAAGGAAAATCAAGCTGGACGAGGCACTAATTCATATGATTGCCAAGGATCTTCAACCTATTTCAATTGTGGAAGATGTTGGTTTTAAGGATTTTTGTGCCAACATGGACCCTGCTTACAAGTTGCCATCAAGAAAAGCTCTCGCTACATCTCTGATTCCGAATTCATTCCATAGGGTCCAAGAGGACCTCAAGAAGAAATTAGAATTAATTGATTGGGTTTCCATTACGACGGACCTGTGGACGTCTGTGAATAACTCTTCATTTATCGCCGTTACCGTACACTTTTGGGACAAGATGGATGGTGTTTTACAGAGTTTTGTGTTGGATTGCCACTGAGTTTTTGGCCGGCATAGCTCTGAAGCACTTGCAAATGAACTGATGCAAGTCTTAACGAACAATGGCTTAGTACACAAAGTGGTGGTGTGTGTGACAGACAATGGTACCAATATAGTTAAAGCCATAAAAACCCTTAAGATTACGCATGTGAGTTGCTACGCTCATACTCTTAACTTAGTTATCCACCATTAAGGGAAACATCACTATGACTCGTTTGAAATCAAAGTTCAAAAAAACGCAATCGATTGAGCGACAACTCATCAAAATTCCTAATTTGTCTTCATGACAATTTGAAGTGATTGTTTATCAATTATCAGCATTTTGCTAAGCGTGATTTTAGCCAGAAATAAAAGAACTTGAGAATTAGATTTCTTTTGACTGTCACAAGTACATTACTTAAATGGAAAGGAAGCACAAATGTAATTTCAGACAATGTCAATTCTAAATTTGTAATAACTTATCATTGACTAGAGATTTTCAAATATTATTTTTTACAAAGGTAGATGAAGATCTTAGGGAGACCTATTGCTCAATATGGCCTCCATTGGCCTCGATGATGGTTTGGGCGGGCTCCTGAATCCATTACATCCTTCTTGAACATCAGTCTCAGGATACACTCCCACTCACTCACGACGAATGACAACTTGGATTGATCCACATTCTGGTGGATGTGGCATTGGGATGGGTCCACCCTATTTATCCAGTCCAACTCTTGTTTTGGTCTTTTTATGGGGCAAAGTCTTGGGTCTCATTCCCAAAATTGAGGTCGTTAAAATGAAGGGACTTCAAACAGGCATGTTTTGTTGGGTTTTTGTTGTTTGGGGGACGGCTTTTATCCATTGATTGAACAAAGTCGAATCGCCAGAGCTCAACTTTGGCCAGTGTGTAGCCTAAACAACACTTAGGAGTCACACACCTGAAGACTATTGTGACATAGAGACCAAAACACGGGTTACAGGTCCAATTCACGACCCGTTGCCTGAAGATGCGGTCTGTTACACTTTAGTTGTTCTTAAAGACAAACTGATGCCTTCTTCTTGCAAGTCATTTGTCGTTTTGGCAACAGGGTCGTTGTCCTTCGTTGCAGATGTCCTTGGGGTCGGCCTTGATCTTGTCCTTTACATCATTGAAGAAGGTCTCATCATGTTTGGTTTTGTGACCCTCAATTCCAGCTCCTAAAAGTCGTCGAGAAGTGTGACTCAAAGAGGAATTTCAAAATTGAGTAGGAATTTGTTGAAAGAGCAAGGGATTTCAAATAGTAACTGGGCATTACCGTTTTTTTTTTTTAGAGATTATTTGAATTTCATGTAGCATTGAAGCAGAATTAGACCATAAAATGATTCTTTATGTTTCACTTTAGAAAATTGTGGAAGTACACATTGCAGGCACTTTTTCTCCTCTTCATAAGTTGTTCTTCGAGTTGAAATGCTTGATGCCGGCTTGATTCCGACTTCCTGAAGGCTTGAAACAAGCCTGGCATCTACTGGCTTCAAGCTTCAAAAAGCCCGGCTCGTCCCATCAGTAAAAGAGACAAAACTTGGCATAATTCAAGAAATAGTGCAAAATATGTGGCATTGACTTGTTCTAGCAATGTAATGATAGTTTAGCTACATCAAATAGGAAATTATGTTACAAGTTTGGTACATTTGCTTAAGAAATGCTGAATTTTGTCTCTTTTCAAGTGCATGCACAGTGCGAGCTAGCCGTGGCAGATGTCGACGCTCTCGCTTCATGAAAAGGCACAACAAAACTTCACTTCAATTGCCCTATTGCTGCGGGGAAACGAGAAGTCAGTCACGGATACCACTCAAACATGTTATTGTTAAATATCTATGACTATGGTTCACTCTCATCTCTCCGTTATAACTGTGTTCTGTTGTTATGTTTCCTCTTTATCCGTTTCCTGTTAGTCCTGTCTGTTACTTCTGTGAATACATACGCCTTCCAAACCGAATCCGATAATTTCAACAGGTTATGGGCTCCAGACCCGCTCCATTGTGAAAGAGTAAATTGACATTATGGCTAGTGGTGAGCGTAGCGACTCGAAGAATGTGATCATCTCCCTGAATGGATCGAACTACCCAGACCTGTTCAATTATCTTATCTAGATAAAAGATAAAGATAAAAGATAGTTTATCTTTTATCTTTATCTAGATACTTTTTTCGGGAAAGTATCTTTATCTAGATACATTTTTCAGGAAAGTATCTTTATCTAGATACTTTTTTCGGGAAAGTATCTTAAAGTATCTTTATCTAGATACTTTTTCGGGGAAAGTATCTTAAAGTATCTTTATCTAGATACTTTTTTCGGGAAGCTATCTTGAACTATCTTTATCTAGATACTTTTTCAGGAAAGTATCTTGAGGTATCTTTATCTAGATACTTTGTGGAAAATACTATCTTATCTAGATACTTTTTCAAAGTATCTTGAACAGGTTTGGAACTACCCCACATGGAAGCTTCAATGCCGCATGGCCTTAATGCGTGATGGGTTGTGGTCAATCGTCAATGGATCCGAGGTTGAACCCTCGGAAGGTGACAGTAGAATTGCCAAGTTTCGAGCAAGACGTGATAGAGCCTTGGCAACTATCGTGTTAGCCGTTGATCCGCGGTTATTGTACCTCGTTGGCGACCCTGAGGATCCGGGAGAAGTTTGGAAGTTATTGGAGAGCCCATTCCAGAAAAAGTCTTGGGCCAACAAGTTGGAGCTAAGAAGGAAGTTGTTCTCGTGCCAGCTTCAAGACCGTGGAAACGTTATGGCCCCTGAATGTCTTCCGATCTGGGAGATTAGTCATACCGTCATAGATATGGACAAAATATTGACAGGAAGAGCAAAGATTATCTGAACTAAACTTAAACTTAACCTAACCTAACTAAGCCTAACCTAACCTAAACATGCCTAAAAATATTGACGAATCCTAAACTCAACGGGAGACCCACAGATCAATTTCACGCAACCTATATTCCGACATCTACTCATCGCTCACTAAAGTTCATTCCCTGTCACTCCCTCTTCAACCACCTCACCATTCCCATCAAGCTAATCCTCTACCCCGACCTCCGCTCCCGGCCTCCAGGGTGTGTATTCTCTTGCCGAAATAACTTACATGTAATTTATGTATTTACCTACTTAGTCTTATTAAATATATCTAGGTTTTGGCAACCTAATACTGTGTGTTCCGGGATTCTTTAATGGCGACGAGGATCTGAACCCAGTTAGGATGTCCCTATCCGATAGAGGAAACCAGTCCGTTGCCCAAAACCTTGGATCAGGCAGAGGAGCCCCCCAACCACCCTCATTCGACCATCTTGAAGTAGCTGAAAACGACCGTCTCGAGCACTTCCATGCATGGACCGACACCTTTGAGGCATATTGCGAAGCCTTTTATGGCCACAATGGACCACCGGCGGTTGGAGACGCTCAAGCCAACCAACAGTGGGTTCGGTTGCTACGCCTAGCCTTGGGGCCTACAACGCAAAAGACGGTCCGGTCCCGATTCCCGGACCTGCGATCCCCCACGGTCACCTACAATGACGTCATTGGCCATCTTCGGGACCATTTCACAAACCTGAAGTCTGAATATCTAGTACTCAATATGTTTCTCGGGGCATCCCAGAAGCCTGGAGAGTCTTTCTCTACCTTCTTCGAGCGAGTGGCAGACCTGCCCAGCCGCAGTGGCCTCCCATGCCAGGACTGCCGAGACCATCTCATCCGACATCAGACAATCCGTGGGACAAACTCCCAACTCATCCGAGCAAGTGCTCTCCAAAACAAATGGTCTTTGTCCAAACTCCGAACCCGGGCTCATGAGGTGGAGCTCTCGTCCCACGCCGCAGGATTGGCCCTGGACGAGGGAAAGAAGGTCCTGGTGACTGAAATCCAAGACGAGCCGGACGCCCGGGCCATAAACCGCTTGGCAGGGCCATACTCCAGACGATCACGACGGGAGGGGTACCGCAACCCAGTTCAACGGGGGTCAAACCAAGCTTGTCAGGGATGTGGGTCTCAAGGCCACACCCGTCAGCAATGTCGGGCCAGAAACGTCACCTGTCACAAATGTGGGAAGGTCGGTCACTATGCTTCCGTCTGTAGGTCCTCACAGAACCATCCCACTCAACAGAGACGGATTGATCACATTACCGAGGGCAACTCCCCTTTGGAACCCATGAGCCAGGCCGAAGAGGACCACCAGGTGGCGTTTTACGATGTCTTCGCCATCTCGTCCAAAAAGACCCAGAACAAGCCTGTCACCGCGGAGCTGACAGTGGGAGGTGAAAAAATTCATGCCATCGTGGACACGGGTGCCCAAGCCAATGTACTCCCCATCCGTGCACTTCCACACCGCTTAAGACGTGAAATTACGCCAACGACGACATTTGTGCGACCATTGGGGAGTACGCTCATCCATCCCGTTGGAGCATTGACCTCGGCAACGAGGTGGCGGAGGGCAACCACGGATGCCACATGGCTGGTCTTGGACGACAGAAAGTTGGCACAACCCATTGAACCAATCCTGTCCAAATCATTGGCCATCACTTTGGGTATGATCATGCTTCACCCAGACCTACAAGCCCCCCAAAGGCACATCGATAATGAACATTTTAATAAAAGACCTTATAAACCGTACTTTGGTTCTGCTCCTGTCCAAGCTATTGAGCCCATTCGGCATGAGGACGAGACCACGGCCTCATGGATCAATGAAAACAAGTATGGTTCCTGTTTTGAAGGACTGGGGCTCCTTAAAGGCCACACTGTTCGATTATTTCTGAAACCAAACAGTAAACCGTTCATAGCACCTCCTAGAAATCACCCGTACTATCTCGAAGACCAGGTCCACATGGCTGTCCAAACCATGGTCAAACAAAATGTAGTCGAGCTCCACCAAGGGCCAGCCGAATGGATAGCAAACCTGGCACTTGCCTTCAAGGACAATGGCGACCTTTCCGTGACCGTTGATCTTCGCGGTCTCAATAACGAACTACTGAACACCCATGTACCAATCCCAACCCCAGAGGCAATCAGAGCAAAACTGGCGGGGTGTACCATGTTCTCAAAGCTGGACTTCACACAATCATTTCACCAGCTGGAACTGGCCGAAGAATCCCGCCATCTAACTGTGTTCCGATCAAACGGCCAGCTTTACCGATACAAGCGGGTGTCCATGGGGCTAAAACCAGCATCGGGTGAATTAGCAGCGGCTTGCCTCAAGACGTTTGGAGACATCCCTAACGTCCACACCATCCACGATGATGTGATCATTGTAGCAGTCGACAAAGAAGCACACGATGCTGCGTTGAGGAAATTTTTAGACAGAGTGAAGGAAAGTGGCATGACACTTAACCCCGGGAAGTGCCTTATTGGAGCCAAAGTCATTACGTTTTGGGGCATGAGGGTGTCGGAAGCCGGAATCTCTCCAGATCCAGACAAGATTCGAGCTCTAAAACAAGCCGCTAGGCCCAGCAACAAGTACGAAATCAACTCATTCCTTTGTATGGCCAGAGCAAATCAGGATTTCATACCGTCCTTTTCTGGCCGTACCCAAGCACTCCGGGCCCTCACTCAGAAACATGTCCACTTCAAATGGACAGCCACTCATCAGGCCGAATTTGACGATATCCGGGGGGCTATGTCGGAGTCAATGGCGCTGGCGTTCTTTAATCCCAAACTCCCCACCCATGTCGTCGTGGATGCGCACAGTGGTGGTTTAAGTGCCATCCTATCCCAGGGAGCGGATCGGACAAGAGCAAAGCCAGTGGCAGTGGTGTCTCGTGCTACATCTCCAGTGGAGCAACGATACCCACAGTTGGATCTGGAGGCCCTGGCCATCGATTTTGGCCTTTGGCGATTCCGAAAATACCTCGTGGCCAACCCAGCAGTGACAGTACATACGGACCACAAGCCACTCGTGGCCGTCTTCAAGAACGTCCGCCATGGGTCAATACGCACGGAGAGGATAAAGCTGAGACACCAGGACATCCTATTTGAGGTGCGGCACATCCCAGGAAACCAAAACCCGGCGGACTTTTGCTCAAGAAGCCCAGTGCCATGGCAGCAACTTTCCCGCTCAATCCAAAAGGAGGCGGATGACTGTGAGAAGCTGCTTTATGCATTGGTGGGAACAGAAAGCATGGCGGCCCGCATCACTCCAGCGGTCATCGTAAGGGAAACAAACCAGTGCCCAAATCTTAGCGAGTTGTCCCAACAAATCAGAGCGGGTATCAAGCCGAAGAAGAACACCCTCACAAGTGCATACAAGAATATATTCAGCGAATTAACCATCACCAAACAAGGCACTATTTTTCGTGGACAACGTATCGTTCTCCCGGGAGCCCTCCAAGAAAAAGCCATCGCTCTCGCCCATGGAGAGGCCCACCTTGGGTCCACGTCAATGAAAAGGCGACTCAGGGCAGAGGTGTGGTTTCCAGGGATGGACAGAGCCATTGAGGCATACGTTGAGAGGTGTGGCCAATGCCAGATCTACGTACCTGAAAGAACAAAAGCACCAAAGATATCAGCCCCCCCTCCCCCCAAACC
>JAAGOF010000071.1:1103899-1114505 GCA_010645155.1 Tigriopus japonicus | reverse complement strand
CTCAAATAGATTTTTGAACACCAAATGGCATCATATGAATGCATTTTATGCTTTTGGAATGGGTAAAAGGGAAAATAAAGGCCTTGGGTGATCTGTAGACTTGCAAACAATGGCCTAACTTGGCGGGATCAAAAATGTCGTGTCGCTTCCTTGCTCAAGAGTCTTTGCATGGAACAGATTAACATCAACAAGCTCTCTTCCTTCAAGTCTTGTCACTGAGAACAAAGTTGTCTCTGGTCATAGTCAAATTGGACACACTCCCAAGGTTGGGACAATCCAGTCTTTGAAGAAAAGACAGATCATGATCAAAAGGCTCCGGAAAATTATCTTCTTTTTCTGTGGAGAAGAAATCTCAGACATTTTGAGGGTAAGGCTAGCTGAAGAAGATAACCATTACCTGACCCTACATTATTAGAGGTCTGGGATTTCTGCTTCACAGCAAAATAAAATTATTTTCTGGGGCCTAATACTCAAATATTTGCAATATGTCTAGCCCTGTCTTAAACGATTTCACCTCTTGTTTATTCCCTGTCAAGATTTGAGGGCAACAAATTCAAAACTACAAATTTACATGCGACAAATCTTATTTTACTAGTAAGACAGAAAATAGGACATAGTTCAGCTCAAATCAACCATAATTGATACATCAATTTTCCTTGGAAACTTTGGGCGCATTAACAAAACCATTTTCCACCTATTGTCTCACAAAAATGAAAATGTCGTATCTATACATATCTATGTTACGAAGTCCGAGTGTTTAACTACGCAAAGAATAATCTCAGGAGAACACAACCTCTTAATCGTAACATTTCTGACATTCTAAAATTCGAGATTGACCAATGTATTTCATGTTTTAGTGTGCTTTGGGTGTTGGGATGACAATGGGCTTGGATACTAATGGTAAAAGAAGTTATTTTTGTGACCCGTTTGTCTACAAAATCAGCTCAAAAATTGACAAATTTCTGCTTGGGCAGTCGAGCCACTCTTCTTTTTAGAGCACTTTGAGGTGCTCTGCCCAACTCCAGGCTACCAAAGCCAAAGCAATTTACCACGCAAGCGGCTGAGTGGGAGTGTCTCTTCTCTCCATTTAGCCCTCTACCTAAGGCAATTTCTATGTCTTGTTGATTTCAAGAAAGACCAAAGACATGAGATAAAAAATTAAAAAAGTATGTCAATTTTGAGTGGTACAGGTTTTGGTTTGGTTGAGGCTCTTGGTTTGGATGGAATCCCAGTTTCTGTACTGAAGAAGGGCGTTGAGGTCCTTGCGCCGCCGATTTCTCATCTCATAAACAGATCGCTGTCGTCTGGGGTTGTTCCTCTGTCGTTTAAAACAGGTCTCATCATTCCCGTTCATAAGGGAAAGGGAAAATCACACACGGACCCATCATCCTACAGGCCCTTATCAATCCTACCAGCCCTTTCAAAGGTCCTTGAGGTCGTAGTAAAGGCCGATCTTGAGGACCACATTGCCGCGGTGGATGGCCTTCCGAGTTCTCAGTTTGGCTTTAGACGCGGCAGATCGACGACTACGGCCTTAGCAACCGCACACGGTGAGTGGACTCGTGGGAAACAAGAGGGCCAGGCTGTGGGCATCATGGCGTTTGATCTTTCTTGTGCCTTTGACACAGTGGACAAGGCAACACTTCTTCCCAAGTTGGAGTCTCTGGGTGTCAGGGGAACTGCACTTGGCTGGTTTAACTCATATCTCTCCAGTGGTCGTCAGTGTGTGGATTGGAATGGTGCTAGGTCCGGCTCAAAGGACGTGGTGTTTGGCGTGCGTCAGGGTTCAATCTTGGGCCCAATACTTTATCTCATTCTTGTGGCTGACTTACCTGATTACTTGGGTGTTGATGAGAGGTGCATAATTGGATATGCTGATGACACAGCAATCTGGGCAGTTGGGAAGGACCTGGACACGGTCATAACACTCTTAAGTGAGAGGGCGAGTCTTTTTGTCCAATATGCCGTGGAGAATGGCCTTGTTCTAAACGCCTCCAAAACCCAGTTGATGTTTGGAGGTAGTGTTAGGACCAAGGACTCTCTGGCCCTGACGGTGAACGTTGGGGGAGTTGAGGTGGCCCCTACCAAAGAGATCGACCTGCTTGGTGTAAGATTTGACAGAAACCTGACCACGTCCCCCCAGTGAGAATTTGGCTGATTGTGCTCGACAGCGAGCTAATTGGATTGCCAGGTTGTCTCAACGGAACCCCAGGGGTGCATACCTACGGCAGTTGGCTAGTGGGCTGGTGATGGGGCAGGTTGGCTACTCCATTGCGGCTGTTGCTACTCCTCGCTTTGGGAGTGATGGTACGGCCTCATCAGGTGTGAACAGGTGTGTCCAGGTGGCAATCAATGATGTGGCTAGGACGATCACTGGAAGGCAGAGGGACGATCACACGCGGGTCTCTGACCTACTACATCATGCTGGACTCCCCTCAAACAACCAGCTTGCTGTCCGGGCAATAGCCGTTGAAAGTTGGAAGGCCAATCATAGCTCTGATGGTGGACAAGGGAAGAGCAATCCCGTAGGGGAGCTGGCTTTCCCCCCAGCACAAACCTCTCCTAACAACTCGACCCCTGCAACAAGATCAAAGACGGCGGGAGTCATTCCCATTCCACTTGGGGGGGGGGGGGCAATACATTCGCCGTTCATGCTGCCCGGGTATGGAATCTGTCCCCGGAGCTTCGTGCTGCTCGAACAAAGCGAGGTGCAATGGCTGTCGCAAGGGTCATGGCAAGGTCCGCACCTATCTGATTAAGATAAGTCCAAAACTCGGATCCCTCATGGTCTCTCCTCTCAAACTCCTGTCATGTACTAAACCAGATATTCCCACCTATTACATATTTCTATTTATCCATTCATCTGCATATATTTATCAATAAAGTAGGTCCATCATTATAACTAGCTGCATGTGCTAAATGATACTCCCAGGACAAATAAAGACTGATTACACACACACACACAGGGATTTAAAAATACCCTCCAAACTCTCTGTGATCCAGGTGAATGATTTATCATAATGGCAGTCATTGCTAACAGCCTTCCACTTCAAATCTGAAGAATGCTGAGGTGCACCAAAGATACTAGTACCAGTTACTAGGGCCCAGAAATGTTTTTCTTTTAATATAAAATATTTTAAAAATTATTCTCCACTTTTCCTTCATTTTTTACATATTTTGACCGTTTCATGGAAAAAATGAATATTTTCTCGAATATTCTAGTCAAAAAAATAGTTCAGACAAAATAGAGGAATAGCTATTTCTTTTAACCGGGTTACATTCTACCAGGGGCTGAGTAAGGGGAGAGGAGGAGAGAAAGTTGATTGAGGGTAACTCGGAACCACTTAGTCAACCAGATTCTCTTCGGAGTGAGTTGTTGCCACCTCGGGAAGGTGGTGCAGGTGTCAGAGGTGGAGGTGTAGGAGCGGCCTGCTCCTCTTCCTCGCTCCACCGACGCCTCTGGCACTTGCCCACCTGACCTAGGTGGCAACAGCTTAAGAGGCAAGAAATCTGGTTGACTTGGTGGTTTAGAGTTGCCCGAAATCAACTGTCTCTCCGAATCGACTCTTTCTCAGGCCCGAGTAGAAAGAACCCAGGTATCAAGAATCAAGGCCCTTGATTGTACGGTTGTAACAATGTATTGGCCACCTTCTTGTAGCTCTTCTTCATTTCTGTCAGCTCTCCAATTCATTGGAAAGGAGTTAGATCGAGAGGTTTGTTCTCGACTCTTTGTTGTTGGCGACTTCAATTTTCCGGCTAGCATTGTTGAGTGGGAGGTTAGTCCAGATGGGTACATTCCCATTTCGAAAACAGCATCGCTGTCTTTCGAAAAATTGGAAGAGTTTGCGATCTTGCGTAATCTCTCTCAACACGTTGGTGTTGCAACCAGAGCAGAGAGTGTTTTAGACTTAGTTTTTTCCAACGACCCTGATCTGATCCAGTATGTCCATGTTTCCCCATGTAGCCTTTCAGATCATCACATTCTTGAGATAGGGCGCGGATCACTAGAAGAAATGGATGTTGAACGAAATTTGTTTTTGGCTTTTGGTGACCCCGAGTGGGCCGATGTGCAAATCAACACATTACAGCTTCAAAAGATAAAATAAGCATTAATTTTTGCATCAATATAATGTAGTTCTTCAATTACGGTTTCACCTTACACCTTTGAATCTTAATTTTCTTTTACTAACAATTATTTGGTTTAAATTATAACATTTCTTAGTCTTAATTTGCTTTTAACATGCGTAATTGTTAAGAGTGAATCTAATGAAATGTAAAAGATAATATGTATCAAGGTTTAGAACCACTTACTGATGTTGATGTGAAAAAAGTGCGCAAACATCGATTTAATTACTGGCAAATTAGATTTCAAAATGTAGTTCATGATTTAGAGTGGAAGTCCAATTCAAAATTTCGCGCCCTTTTGGTCTGCATCGTTGCCTCTCAAACTGTAAGTCGTGAGTAGAATGAGTTCGGAAAAAACTGGAGATATTTTGAGAAAGAGGTGTTAGCCATTTTCTTTTCAATTTAATGTCCTATGATGATTTCATGTCTATTCATGGATTGAAATTATAAAAGTAGCCAATGGCCATTTACGTTATTTAAGGTTCAAATTTATTTGCAAACATTATGCCACTCTGGTTCCAAATTCAGTCATCAATATCTAGAATGGTCACCCTTATCATCATAAAAACAGTTCAATTCAAGGGATCCAAGGCTTTTTTCGCCTCCTTCAAAAAGCCCGAAATACTAATCTCAAATGTGTTCAAATCAAGCCAAGCTCATCGGGAAAGACAGTGATTTCAATGTCTTTTTCATCATACTTACCCTCCCCGAAATTGTATGTCAGTGTGAAGTTGTCAGTGGCACTTTTTCTTCTGTTAGTTTTGTGATGTGAAGTGATTTAAGAAAAGTAAAAGCTCCAACCAATGTCTTCCAAAAAAGGCTAAACAATATTGAAGGTATTTCCATAATTTGATTTCATTGTCATGGGTTGAAAAGCATCTTTCAAGTGAGTATGTATAAAAAAATGAGCAGAAATTAATGAGACCCAAAGGAAAGGATAGCTGTACTTTGTTTGGAAGTTGAATTGGCTTTAGTGCCAATGTTAACAGTAATTAATACTAAGGCCCACTATGGATGTGATACTTAAAACAAGATAAGAAAGAACATTCCAAGTTGATTTTACGATGGAGTTGTCTCATACTCCATCGCAAAGTTTTATATTTTTTGCGTTTTATAGTTTTATAATTAAGTTAGTTTTATAACTAAGTTATTTCATCTTCTTGCTCCAATTGTACGCTTAACAATTGACAAATGCTTTAAAGAAAGGTTGAATATAGGCCCCAGTAATAGAGTCTTTAACATATAGATTTTTATACTTCTCCGTTTTTCATCGATTTATAAAATATTTTGGCTGTTTCAAGGAAAGAATGAAAGTTTTCTCGAATTCAAGTCAGAAAATATATTTCAGGCAAAAATTAGGAAAATAAATGAATGACCAATGCGGCTTACCCAAAATGCATCCAAAATACCAAATGTCTCAAAAATGGCATTTGTACTGCGATTAGATATTCACAACCAAAACTCATGTCATGTATAAAAAAACTGCAACATCTATTGAGGCAAATTGAAAATTGCATTGTTGAATTCATTTCATGTCAAGTGTGCCTCCAAAAACGGCCAAATACATCAAATTCACCAAAACCAAATTTGGAAAATTGGTGGACACACAAAAATACCAAATAATGGCGTTGTCAAAAAAACACTTCTGAAATATCCGGCTTTTTTCAAATACTTTGTTCTTTTGAAGAAACTAGTGCATATTGGATATTTTGTCACTTTTTGGCAAACATTTTTCCGGGCCCTACTCATATTTAAAAGTTTTAGAGACAAGAACAACGAGATCCATTTCTTCTTTAGAGCTCAATCCCACTTTCCCCAAGCTCTTACTCTTTCTTCATTTTTCCGCTTGAATTGCCCATGTCTCATTCATATTTTCATCTTATCTCAAATTTTTAACCAATGAGACTGAAGATAAAAAGGCAGAGTTTAAACACACCTTGGTTTCTAAGTTGATTTCAGGACGAAGTTGTCAAATATTTTTCATGTAATAACCAGGGCTGAATATTTTAGGTTAACTTTTTGGGCAAAATATTAGGTTGCCCAAAATTACGCTTTAGTTTTTTTTTAGGTTGAATAGATTACACCTTTTTCAGAGGATTTTCAGACCAAATTTAGCCTTATATTTATTGCTTTACGGCAGTTTTCTCGTTGCAAGAGTAAAAGCACTTGAGCAGAGCCAGAGGCACTGAAAATTTTATTTGGCAGTGGGGGGAAAGTGGCAGAAAATAGCAGTACAGAAAAGTTTGTGGCAGTGAAATTTGTAAAATGGCAGAATATGGCAGAAAGTGGAAGGGCAGGCAAAAAATTCGACCAAAAAACGAGATCAAATATTGTTGACCCAAAAAAGGAGATCGGATATTTTCGACTTAATAAAAAGAGATCGAAAATTTGCGCCATAAAAACAAAACGAAATGATTGCAAACAAGAAAATTTTCGCTCAAAGGTGGCAGAATGTGGCGGTATATGACTCCAAAAATGGCATTGAGCGCCTTGGTTGATAATTGGCAGTATTTCAAACAACTTTTGGCAATGTTGGCCTGAAGCCACCTAGTAATGCTGATTCGGCATGTTGATGTGTAGCGTATAAAACCCATTGACTTCTATTAATACTAGACGGAGTGTAAGCCTAAAAATGTGTTTTAATTGTTTCTGGAAAATGAATATGAATTTTCTAACACAAATTTGCACTGAGTTTTTGTTCAGTTTTAACTTCAACAATTTGAATTTAAATTTGGAGCTACGAAGGGAATGTCACTTAGATGTCACGAGAATGAGGCTCTAACTCTTTTTCGAGTTGCGTTTGAAAAATATAATGAATCCCAATTGATTGCTTTTTCTTTAGGTTTCAAACGTTATTTTATTGTTAATGTCCAATTGAAAACACAAAATACCGAAAAATCTGAATCCTTGCGTGTCATTTTGCTAGCCCCTACCAAAATTGAACAAACACAAAATGTAACATCAACAGGCTCCCATTCTTTCGTTTGCAAAAGCAAGGAAAACTGCCAAAGAAACCTTCAATTTTCTCAAGAATTCTTATGGGGACAAGGTCCAAAGGACGTGTTTTTGCTTGGCACAAGTAATTCCGAGATGGAAGAGAATTGCTTCATTCCAAGCAAGTAAACCATCAAAAACATTCAATCTGAACTCATGAAAATATGGAAGTTGTGAGGAACTTTATAAAGAAAGATGCTCGTCTGACTGTTGCTAGTATTGCATTAGCATCTGACCTCTCAGAAAAAAACTGTGTTTTGAATCCTGGTTGAAGATCTGCACATTTCCAAGCTGAGTGCAAGATGGATCCCTCTATTGTTCACAGAAGAACACAAGATGGCTCATTTGGAGTTTTCAAGAGACTTCATCAAGCATCATTTTCAAGAAGGACAAGCATTCCTCAATGGAGGAATCTCTCACTTGTGATGAATCGTTGGTCAATTTTACACACAAACCAGAAACCAAAATACAAAGTAAGCAATGGATTGTCCAGGGTGGAAAGCCCCCACTCAAGCTGAAGACAGTTGGCAGCTCCAAGAAAGCCATTCTGGTCCTCTTTTTTGATTCAGGTAGTCCCATCTACCAACGTTATGTCTCCAAAGGAATCGTTGTAAATTCATCTTACTACTGTAAAGCCTTTGAGAGATTTTTACGCCATTTTTGAAGGAAAAGGCCAAACAAGACTGACAAGGACTGGATTATCCATCATGGCAATGTCCGCCCTCACACCAGCCAGGAAACAACGGCTTTCTGTGAGAAGAAAAATATCAAGTTCCTTGGACATTCCCCTAATTCACCTGATTTGGCACCAATTGACTTCTTGTCTTTTCCATCATTGAAAAAACGATTGCCTGGGAAGACCTTTGTCACTGAGAATGAGCTTGAATTAGCCGTGCAGGGGGTCCTTAGAGCATTGTCAAAAGTTGGCCTTTTACATACATTTCAGGGTTGATTAGAAAGATGTAAAAAATGCATCGAACTAAATGGAAATTATGTTCAAAAAATATAAAAATAAACATCATTGAAACCTTAAGGTTTCAACACTACAGCGTCATTCTCGTTATAACTGACATTCCCCTCATATTTCAACATGGAACTCATTTTATGAGCTTGTTGCTACATCAAAATTTGATCTGATAATTATTGGGGCATTTCATTTAGTTGTTAGTTTTGTCATTTCTGCCCCATGATTAAGTAATGAAGATGATTATTAACTTAAGGAAATACTTTTTCTGGTGTTTTATTTTGTTCATTTTGCCTAAAATGTTAGTAAAAGCAATTAAAAATGTGCAACCCACTTAGAGCCAACCAAGTGTTTTTTTTTTCTTGGCAGAATTGTTCAAACATGTGCGCTCATGGGCCTCACATTGTGTTATGTTTTATGGTAAAAGTATAACTTTTGCACAACACAAGGTTGCAATTCATGATGCCATTGTTACTTTTTGATTATCAGTGAAGCACCCAAAAAATTAACGTGAAATGTGTCAAGCCAAGTGGAATAGGGGAAAAGTAATGGTGATTTTTGAGTTTTTACTAAAACTTCACTGAAATGAAATAAAAAGTAATATATAATGCAAATAAATAAAAGGGGAAACAGTTATAAAATAACAAAAAAGAACAGTATTACTTAGCAAGCTCTGACTGATAATTGATGAAACAAATCCTTGTAAAATGTAGGCTCAAACTTGAAGCCACTCAATGTGCAGTTTCATGCAAAAACTAACATGTCCTACTTATCAAATCAACACGGGATCTAGAAAATAGGCCTCACATATTGGTTAGAATATACAACATGAAAATCCATCTACTTTTAGATAATAAAGGCTCTGTTTCTAAGGTTAAGCTCAATGCCTTTTATGATTTCATTGTCGGCCCACTTTGGGTCATGGCGAAAATTCGTTCAACATACACTTCTTCTAGTGATCCGTGGATAGGGTCGACCATTACTCAAAAGCCGGCGAGCTCTAGAGTTAAACCTGCTCAAAAGGTGGGCGTGGCCAAGTTTAATTTCAAAGATGAACACTGGCCCATTATTGTTGCAAGATTAGGCGAGTTGGACTTGATTTCCATTCTAAAGCAGGAACCATCAATAGATAAAGCTATAGAAAAAGCTATAAATAAGCTAATTTCACTTTTTGACGAGGTTTGTTTGTCCAGTGGTATTCCAGAAATAGTGGTAAAAGGTAGGCCATTGTCTAGAATTCCAAAGGTTAGGAAGAAGTTGTTCAAACGGAGTTGTCAGCTTTCGAATAGACTTCGACGTACTTCAAATCCATTTGTTGTAGCCAGCCTCCAAAGCAAATTGGATGTGGTCCAATCAAAAATTAGGGCCTCCATTGATTCCGATCAGTTAGAGAAGGAAAGTAGAGTGATCCAGGAGGTTAAGACTAATCCAAAGGCGTTTTTCTCGTTTGCGAATACAAAGAGAAAAATGAAGCATCCTGTAGGACCTTTTGAGGTCGGCGGTAAAACCGTCAATGATAGTGAGGTTATGGCCAGTATGCTTGGAGATCAGTTCTCAAGTGTATTTTCAATTCCAAAAAGGGTAGTCAGAGCAGGCCATGACTGTAGCAATGTTTTTGATGAGACTGGCATTGATAGTCAGGATAATCGACTGGAGGATCTGTATCACAGATCAAGATGCTTTTGAGGCCATCAAGAGCTTAAAGCTCTCGAGTTCTCCTGGACCTGATGGTGTGACATCTCAGTTTCTGATGAAATGTTCACAGATTCTTGCCCCTGTTTTCTCCTCTTTGATGCGTTGCATTTTAGATCAGGGCAAGTTTCCCTCCTCTCTAAAAGTAGCTCATGTCGTTCCAATTTTTAAGGGCGGAGATAAGTCACTCCCTTGTAATTATAGGCCCATTTCTCTGACCTCCAGCGTTGCAATGGTTTTTGAGAAGATTATGAAGTCCAAGCTTGTAGATTATTTGGAAGTCCATGATTTAATTCCTTCTGGACAGCATGGGTTTCGAGCTCATTTTAGTACAGTAACCCAATTGGTTGATCATATTGAGCAAATCATTGAAGGGCTCGAAAGTCATGAGTCAGTTGATGTAGTCTATCTTGACTTTGCCAAGGCCTTCGAGAAGGTAGATCATGGTCTTTTGCTCGATCAACTCAAAGAGTTTGGGGTCCAGGGTAAGGTCCTGACTTGGATTGATAGTTTCATAAGCGAAAGGAAGCAAATAGTTAAAGTCGAAGGATCTTTTAGCGGCATGTATGATGTCAAGTCAGGTGTTCCGCAAGGTTCAATTTTATGTCCGCTCTTGTTTAATCTCTTTATTGCTCTTCTCCAGAATTTTAGAACAAAAGCCAGTATTTCTTCATATGCTGATGACACAAAATTAGTTTGTGGAAGGAATGGGCGGGACTCGAAATTTAACTCTAAATTCTAAATCGACTCTAAATCGTTTAGTTGAGGACTTGGAGAAGGTCTACTCTTGGGTTGGCGAGAGTAACATGGCATTGAACGGGATGAAATTCC
>JAAGOF010000071.1:1089937-1102477 GCA_010645155.1 Tigriopus japonicus | reverse complement strand
TTTCCCTGGACCTAATCTTGTATAATGCAAAAAAGTAAAGTTGTTCCCCATTGAATTGTAGGTCCAAAAAGTGCCATGGTGTCTTTGGGTATTTTGATTCAAACCTAAAACGCCATTCGGAACACCGTGCGGCACTTTTAAGAACGCGCTAGTACGCGTGGCCACTCTGGCTTCCTTATTGACATGACCTTCAGGACAATGTAATAATGTACACAAGGAAAACGCTCTAATGGCTTCAAGTGACGTTATAAATATTCACCAATCAATTTCGTACCTAGTTAGATTAAGTTTTCCTAAAAAGTAAGAAACTCAATGCAAATCAGCGTGGAGATTCATTAAGAGCTGACATTACCGAGTCAATTCACAGCAGCACTGGGCTTGAACGCGCATCGAGGTTTAAGGAGAACGAGAAGGTTATCTTCCGGCACCCACGGTTTTGGCCAGCCTTGGCCTTCAAAGGCTATTAAGGTCAAACTTTATGCTTTCAAAGGTAAGCTGAGATCATGAGCGTCAATTTGGTAGTAAATAGTGCATAGGTAAAGTTGCCTCAAACAGGTCGAACCCAAGAACCACAGTACAATGGAACCGACGTCTTGGGACCAAAATGGCACATGCGCGTACTCTTTTATTATAGCGCTCTAACCAAGACCATCTTTGGGACAATGTTGATGCTTGCAACAATGCCAATCCAAAAGACATTCCCAATTCGAGCCACCATTCCAATTCATGGGACAATTCCAATTTGCAAGATCAGTCCAATTTGTGGGGCAATCCTGAACCGCGGGACAATTTCAATTCGTGGGACAATCCTGATCCGCGGGAAAATTCTGATTCGCCAGATCATCCCAATTTGCGAGAACAGTCCAAGTTGTGGGAAAATCCTGATTCGCAGGACAATTCCAATTCATGGGACAATCCTGATCCGCAGGAAAATTCTGATTTGCCAGACCATCCCAATTTACGAGAACAGTCCAAATTTGGGGACAATCCTGATCCGCGGGATAACATTAATTCACAAGACAATTAGTTTGTGAGTTTTGGCGCAAGTTTCAACATATTTCCATCGTCATAGTCATAGGGCGGATATACGGAAATTTTTGTTGGATGAGTTACAGCTGTTGAAGAGCCAAGGTTGCAGGTGAAAACTTGATATTTCCGAAGATTATTACTTAAGTTGTGCCCAAACAAACAAGTGACCCTGACTTCAACCTAGGGATGGATGACAGCGGCAATTTTGCCCTCGACTCCGACACCGACACCGCAAGGTTGACACCCACACCGACACCTGTGTTGAAGTTGCCAATCAACGTCGTGGTGTCGACACTGACAGATAGCGTGTTCCTTATAATTTAGTCAAACAAAATGTGCCCTTTTGGACTGTTATATGGAGCACCAGTTTTGACAGACCTACGCATTCTAAAGACATTTAAGTCAATGTTAGTGCAACATAAATTGGAGAGAGGGAAAATAAGCTTACAGTTTACAATACCCTAGCGTGGTGTGTGATTTTCTTGCATTGTGTTTATCTTTATGATGGAATCAAAAATGATGATATTGGATTTTGTTTAGTCCTTCACATTTACAATCAAATTTGGGATCAAGTTTTTGGGCGGGCAGAACGTTTTTCAAAAACTCTTGAAGCCTTATACGTCGGCACCAGAGACCTGGTATTGATGCCGACACCGAAAGCCCTAAAAGTTGGTGTCAACACCTTGGCACCGACACCAGCTTCTCGCCCACCCCTACTTCAACCCTACAAACGAAACGAACTTGTTTGGGCACAACTCCTGGGAAAACGTTACAGCCAAAGGTCAGCTGGGGCCTGAAAATTGTCCAACAAAATGATAGGCCTGTCTGCCCCAGCGTCTCCTCTCTGCCAACTCTGTGGTCATAGTCAACTAGTACTCTCAAGTGTTCGAGACCGTTCGAGACGGGCTTCATGGCTGGGGAGATTTTCTTTCTTGACAACCTCGGGAGGCAAAACAACCACTATGCCATTACAAAATGCAGCCTTGATGTTCTTCAAAACATGGCATACATCTGGCATGAAGTAGAGCTTGTCTCCAGGGAAAGCGGGATGGGGAGCAGCAATGTTCCACGGAGTATTCTTTCCCACATCAATTTCAAATCACTTCCATGAAGTTTGATTGGGACCACTCATATCACAGGTGGTACAAAGGACGCGAAAGCCAGCCTTAGCAGCCAATGTTACGATTTCTTTTACAATGGGGCCAAACGATTTTCTAGAAACCGAATTGCCTGAAAATATGGCAAGATTCCTTTTCAAATAAAATCGGGGAAAAATCAGGACAAAAATCGTACAGGCTACAAATTTGACAGAACTCAGCGTAGATTATCTACTTTCTGCAGACTAAAAGATTTCAATTTTCATTCAAGTGACAAAGAAAATGATTAATTTATTTAAGATTGTAATGGAGAATATATTTCATTAGTCGCAGAAACAGAATTGTGTTTTTCAATAATTTGAGTTCCACTTGTTTAACTACAAATAACAATCACTACATCTACAAGAGTGACTTCTATTGGAAAGTTCATGGGTTTGAGCTTTGAAGAAGGAAGGGCCTTGATTCCAAGATCAACTCGATATGAATAAAAACGTGGCAATAAAACTACGTACCATTAAACCCAAACGTAGGATGGATTGTGAAGCTAACAATAACAAAAATGTGGATGTTGTATGCAATTTGACAACTGAATGCCAAGACTACAGGGGTGACATAATGAATGACCTTTCGAAAAAGCTAATACAGTAAAACATTTCTGAGAACTATCCATTTGAATAAATGTAAGATTAAAATTGTTCATAAAAGTTGCTCCTCACTGACATAATACAGACATTGAGAAACGTTAGTTAAGGCCTAAAGATTTGAGAAAACCATCATACAGCGGTTTTGAACAGTCCAAGTCAGTGACCCGTGAATTTGACATTGGTTTTAGATATTACCTGTGAAAAAATATCCAACTATTTGCTTGAAACGATAGGCCAGGCCACCAAGTTGAAAAACGAGGCATTTGGTTGCTTGGCCATCATGGTCAGGGAGATTAACGTCGCCCAAGAAAGTAACTGACTTGATATCGTAATCCAAGGATGGCTTGATACTGAACTCGTCCATCGTGAGGCAACACAATCGGTCTCGCATGGGCATGTGCTCTGCTTTTATCTTCATCATTTCGAAAACTTCTGTGAGGATTCCTAATAAATTACAAACGCATCATTAATGGAAGGTGCTTCCCAATTTAATGAAGCACTATGCTTTCAAACCTGAATCGAATTCAATGTGCTCAGTGCGCTTTTGGAGCGTCTGAATGGTGGGAAGAGGGTATCCTTGTTGCAGAAGTGTTTCATAGCCGGATGTGCCGCACGAAAAACGGAGCTGAAGAGCCTTTTTATTGTTGCGTTTCCCCAAGTGTAGCAACGCATGGATTTTCTTTCAGCGCAAAACACCTGATCCTCAGTCAGAAATTCATGACGACACTTTTTCTCTGAGCTAATCCCCTTTGAGGAGGTCAGTCGTAATTGAAGATCATCAATCTTGGCCTGATTTTCTTTGATTTGATCTTCAAGTTCCCTATTCCGCAAAAGCTGACGATGTAATTCATGTGAGATTGAATCAATCTCATCGGAGGCAATCATATCGACATCTTCAAATAAAATGTCTATTGAGGTCACCGACGGAGGTAGGGGTGAGTTAAGTTGGTTGTAATTAAGATTGGTTTCAGGTGCACTCAATTCTATTCCATTAGTTTGGAGCACTTGATTAGTTGTTCTATTGTAAATGTGGTCAAGAGAGCCAACTTTCTGAAGTTTGGCCTGATACTCGATGGCAAGGTTGCGGTTTCTTGGGCCTTCCGTTTGTGAGGAAATTTGGCCAGGTGAGCAAAGATAGGTACAGCATCGGTCTTCAACCTCTTTCCACTATAATCAAACTGAAATTTATTGTAATATTTAGTAAAGATTCACCCTTTTTATACTTCAAATCTCCCTTAGAGGCTTACCCGGTCCTTTGTAAAATGCTTTTCGCAGAGAACAGAGCCAGGTGAAGGACTCCATTTGGCTCGTCTGAGCTTTTGAGCCCAAATTTTCCTCCTTTCAGGGTTCTTGGGAAAAGGCTGCATTTTAAACCCTTGAATGCCCCTATTAGAACATCCCACGGCTGAGCACATACCCATTGTAAAATTGGCTCCGACTTCAGCTCCGACTCCAAGGCAAGGAATGAATTCGCCTTTCCGGAGAGTTTGCTTCCAATCGTTCGTGTCTGTTGGGGTTTTTCCACAGATCATATAATGGCCATTATATGGTCTGTGGGTTTTTCAGGAGGCCCTGTCACAGCTGCGTTTCTCGACCAATCAGAAGGGAGCACCCTCAGGGAGTTTTCGCTTCTTTGTACATGAGCTTCTTTAGTCCATACGTCTAATCGGAAATCCTTGGCTACTCTATGCACTTGGGATTAGTCTGTTGTAAACGTTAAACAAAAACAAAAAACTTTAATTACATTCTAATAGCATGCCAATATAATGATAAAATCATCTCTGATTTAATAAAATGTAATTGCAATCAAATTTAGTTTTGGCCTTTGAAATGACAAACTTGAAATTACTTACAACCGAGTGTTTCAATGAACAAGGTGGCAAGGCAGCCCTATAGTTTTTGCAAGGCAATTATAGGTTAAAAACTTTTACCAATGATTACTTTATGTTATATCGTCTTCCCCTTATTCCTCTTTTTGAAGTAATGTTTGGCCATTCCGGCTTTACTGGCCTTGGCAATTTTGGACTTAAAACGAGGGTCAATGTCCATATTCTCAACTCGTATTTGGTTCTCAAAGAAAGACTTCAAGTACAAACTTATAACTAAGGGTGCAGATTTCTGGCAAATAAAACATCCCTCTTAGGCCCAAAAAAATGGCAAATAAACAAAGAAATGGCAAATAAAATGGCAAATAAACAAAGAAATGGCAAATAAAATGGCAAATAAACAAAGAAGTGGCAAATAAAATGGCAAATAAACAAAGAAATGGCAAATAAAATGGCAAATAGACACGAAAAATTACCGAAATATAGCAAAACTAGCCACTAAATTCGGAAAATGAGCATTATGTTTTACCAACAATAAAATGGAATGCAAGTGTATGAGGATATAATAGAAAATATTTTGATTCCGTTGCATAATAAATAAATCCCGGAAAAAACTATTTTGGCCAAAAATTTCTTTTGCCTATTTTTTTGCCAAAAAAAAAAAACAATTTTTCTTTGATGTAGACAAAAACGACAAATTTTGCATTCAATTGCCCAAAAACCGACCAATTTTGTATTTATTTGCCCAAAAATGGCAAATAAATGCAAAAATGGCAAATAAACTTTAAAAACTAGCAAATAGCAAATAGACATGTTTTTGGGCATAAAATCTTATTTGCTTGAAATCTGCACCCCACTTATAACATAGACGTAGGACTTCAAGTACTAAGTACGAGTTGAGAATACGGGGGTCATATGTTGGTCTACTATTTTTTGAAGAATGAATTATGAAATAAGTTATTATTTTGTCATGTTATAGGGTATCGCAAGATAACATCTAAACCTTTGATCCAGGCTGTATTTCTTTTCAGCATTACAATTCAACTTGTATTTCGTTTTCTGACACATTTTTTTGTTTCTTTTTTCCGCAATTACCAATATGGTTGTAAATCATTGTTTGCAATCCCTTGTAGGACTCAAATTGAATCCATGTTTTCCCAAAAATTGTGAAAGACTCAAATCCTGTTCCAGGACCAGTCATTTTTTGAGTCTTTGAAAATAAAATCAACCTATTTCAAAATATCCAAATCAAATCATTGACATGAATTGCAAATTCTTAATTTAACCCCTGAAGTTTAATTGCTACTATAAAATAATCAGTCTATATTATCGGTCAATTTTTGTTCAAACAGCTGGTAAACGCGAAAGGCCATGTTAAGGGAAAACATGCACATCAGAAGATATTACTTGTAAATTACTACTAAACCCTACTTTTCGATCTCAGACACAAAGTGTTATTATTTGGTCACACAACCTCTCTCAGTCAATCTTTGGTTTCATCAATTTTATGTTCGACTGTCATCACTCGATCACAATTTCCAACCCCCACTTGAACCGGAAAGGGTGGAATCCAGCGGGAGATCCCAAGCACGGCACGCCCTCGGAGCGATTCAGCCATTGATTCAATTCATCGTCCATCCGCTGCCTGCCTACAAAAGACGTGGTGGAGTAAAGGCTGGTTTAAATGGGCGCCGCTGGCTGGTTGGCGTGCGTGTACTGACCGTACTGACGGGTACTGACCTTTGTTCAGATCGGCGAGTCCGTCAATTGACCAGCCCACTCGTTCAGTAATCATCCATGTTGGATCAGGAAGAGTCCGTACCGAGTGAAACGGCTAGGGCCAGGGCGGAGACGGTGGCAGTGGGGGAGGTGCTGGCGGCCACGGCCACTCCAACTCGCTTGGGCCAGTCGCCTGAAGACGCCCAGCCGACCGTGGATCGGGTAGGTAGAAACACGAGGCTGGCCAGCATAAAGTGCGCCGGACATGACTGGTATTTTGGATCTAAGCCTTTCTGACCGCCTCGTGCTAAACAAGCAATGAGGTCAACCGTCGTAAGAACACCCAAGCAGACCTAAAGTCGCTCCTTCCATTCTTGTCAAAACAAGAATGCCCAAATGACAAGTAGCAAAAGTAGATGATGAGCACGTGTTTTACTTTTACCGAAGTAGAGAAGTGAAGGTCAAAAAGAAAGACGTATTGATCGAGTTTTTAATGAAACTGATTGAAAACAGGACATGTAGTAAGAATAAAAGAAGTAATGTTTTGACTCAATCTCATCTCAGAAGACCTCCAATAAGTCTTTCTCGATCGAGTGAACTTTTTTTCTGCGCTGCTGAGGGGTCGTTCAATTGTGAAACAATAATCGCTCATTCCTCGATTAGGGCTTTGTGCCTGAATGTTGGTCTCGAGGCTACCGGAATTCTTGGTTGACTCTAAGACATCATTCCCTTCTTTCCTGATTTCATCTCTCAAGTGTTGGGGGTCCGGTTTGATTTGAAATCGATTTCATTGTAGCAATTTCTGGACGATTTTTTGCGCGAGGCTGAGCGTCGTTGGCAATGGAAGGCCAACTTGCGCCGCGAGAACACCGCTTGTCTCAACAATCGACCAGAAGAGGCGGAATGGCACAAACTGGACTCGTCTTTGAAAAAGAACACGGCCTTCGTGCGGAAGCTGGTAAGGTGCACCACTTGGGACGACCTCCCCGGATATTGGTCGGACATGTCATTAGAATTCGTTGTTACATTCTAGCGCAATTATACCGAAGCTCAAAAAGAAACCCTTGCCAAAGAGTTTCGACAATTAAACCTCTCGAAATACATAGGCGAAGTGTCGTCAGCCTTGGTGGAGGCAAAGCTCAAGCTCTCCGATCTCACTTCGGCCATTGAGCTGTGTTCACAACTTCATCAACGCTATCCGGACTTTGCGTCCCACTTCCTGGAATCGTGGACCAAAACCCTCATGGCCAAAAGTAAAGACGAGAAAGTGTCGAATTTGAGTAAATTTCGAGTGGACTTGCGCTTCTACGCCGATTGCGTCTCCGTTGGCCTGTTCCCCCTCAAAGACGGGCTACAGCTCTTGGGTCAAGTTCTGACTCATTTAGTGCAAAGTGACAAAGAGGACATGGCCCATGTGTCGCTAATTCTCACCTTCAGCAAGCATTGCGGCGACGACTATGCTGGTCTGGTGCCACGTCGGATCCAAGCACTCTGTCAGGAGTTTCGGGTCGAAGTTCCATGCAACGACTTCCTACCGCCCGAAAAGCAACGCAATGTCAGGTCCCTGTTGACCGAGTACTTTCATGCACTGGGCACGTATCTGCAAAATGCCCACCGAGAACTGACTGCCACGGACAAAGCCAATCGGAATATTTTGCTGACCAAAGGCGAGCTGTTCCAAGATAGGAAAGACAAAGCCGAGATTCTTCGGTTATCTTTTCAAAAGTGCCTGAACCATGCTGAGCAGTTGTCAGAGTTACTGAATGAACCCATGCCAGAGTTTGAAAAGGATGAGGCGACGTGTTCCGCCAAAGGCAAACCTGACAATCTCGATTGCTCCGAGTCTTTGGATGAGAGTGTAGACCAATCCGCTTTGGGTCGTCTATGGGAAGACGATGAGACCAAGTGCTTCTACGAAAGCTTGGTTGAGTTAGAAGCCATCATTCCGGCCATTCTCTACAAAGACTGTCGGGACCTCAAGACAACTGAAAGGAAGAGCGTCCAGGAAGTCGACGAGGCCCTCTTGGATGTTGAGGGTGACGAAATCAATGAGGAGGTCATCCATCGCGAACTGGAGGCCAATACTGGCCTTCCCCAAGATGAAGAAGAGACTGGTCCTCCAAATATAGATGAAGATATCGATGAGACGGAGGTGAACAATCCTTCGGCTAAAATGATGTTTGACGCCTTCCTGGCCAAACTCGCCACATGCGTTAGTCGCGAAATGGTGGATAGTGCGGCCATCGAATTTTGTATGAATCACAATACCAAAGCCAATCGAAAGAAGTTAGTTAAGTAAGTTTGATTATTAGATTAAATTTTTTTTTTTTTGAAAAAAGATTTTTGAAAATCTTAGTGGCAGCATAATTCTTGGCTAAAAATAAGGGGTAATCAACCAGTGGGCCACGGCCTACATGTGGGCCCAGGAGCTATGGAAAAAGACCAAAATAGTGGGCCCTGTGCACTTTGTGCACCCTGTGCGAATAGCACTGTGCTTGTGGGCTCACAGTTGTGGGATCGCCTATTAAGTGATCAGCTTCTGTTTGGTGACTCCTCAAACTTCAACTATTTAGGCCCTTGCCCAAAAGCTGTAGCCGACCCCTGTTGTAGGTAAAGGCTTAATAAGCCTTTAGTTGTAGGTGATAGGAAGTAAGTTTTTGAGTGGCAGTATTTGCACTAAGTTTTTTTTGGCCAATAAAAAACATCTTGTCACTTTTCTTAGTTCAAGCAAAAATATAGGTGTTTGAAGGTGAGATGTCCAGAAAAAGAAGAATTCTATAGCTTGTTTTTTTTAAAGACATAATGAGTCGGTATTTGTCGATAATTGACCATAATAACTTTAGTTTTGCTGCCCACTCTCGAAGTTGAGATAAGTCAAGTCATCCTTGGATAAGTGTAGATAGATAGATAGATGGATAGGTGTGCATGTGTGATTGTTGCTTGCGAGATGCGTAACTCGAGGCTTTATTTTTTTTTTGTCGGTAAAATGCAAATTTTCCCTTCTCCATCCTTAGGGCCTTGTTCAATGTTCATCGGAATCGAACGGAGCTTTTACCCTTCTATGCTCGATTGGCGGCGGCCTTGGAGCCTGTCATGCCTGAGGTACCCGATGGACTAGGCTCCTATCTGAAACAGGAATTCCGATGGCAAATAAGAAAGAAGGACCAAATGAAAATCGAGTCCAAGCTGAAAGTGTGCCGATTCATCGGCGAAATGGTCAAATTTCGCGTATTCCCAAAGTCGGAGGTCTTGTTTTGCCTGAAGATGCTTCTCTTCGATTTCTCTCATCATCACATCGAAATGGCTTGTACGTTGATGGAGACTTGCGGGCGATTTCTCTTTAGATCGCCGGAATCGCATCACCGCACGAAAATTTTTCTGGTAAACAACCAAAGGCATCTCGTTATGTAAACTTAAATTACTATTTGCCCTTGTTTGATCTCTGTAGGAGCAAATGATGAGGAAAAAAGCGGCCTTTTCGATGGATAACCGATACGTAATGATGATTGAGAACGCTTACTACAATGTCCAGCCACCAGATATTCCGGAACAAGATAAGCAAGTCAAACTTCCAATGTACCAATACATAGACAAGATATTGTTTCTCGACCTAAATCGACAAACCACGGAGAAGGTGTTGAAATTGTTACGGAAACTCGATTGGGATGACGATCCCAGCTTGGCCAGCTACGTGATTTCATCCTTGTGTTCGGCCTGGAAGGTCAAGTATTATAACATTCAATACTTGGGCAGTCTTTTAGCGGGACTGGTTTCGTACCAGGTGATATATTCATGACAAAATTTTGCCTTTTTTCAAACCTCTTTCACGTTCTTGTCCATTCATAGGATTGGATCGGTCCGAGAATTGTGGATGCTGTGTTAGAGGACATTCGCTTGCACATGGAGATCAATGATCCCAAATACAACCAACGTCGCATTTCCATGGTCAAGCTTCTGGCGGAGTTGTACAATTACCGTCTTGTAGACTCGAGTGTGATATTCAAGGTCCTATATTCCTTAATTTCTTACGGAGTTGTGACAGGAGTGGACGAAATCAGCTTTCTGGACCCCCCTGATCACTTGCTCCGTCTTCGGTTGGTTTGTGTTATTTTGGATACTTGCGGTATTTACTTCAACAGTGGGAGCAGCAAGAAGAGACTGCAATATTTTTCCACGTATTGGCAAGTAAGTAAACACTTCGAAATTACATACTTCAAACAAGTAAAATTGGTTGTATTTTGTGTCCCTTTCGCCTTCTTCTCAATCGAGGCTTATTATTGGAGCAAAAGAGAGCATCCCATCTGGAACCAACAGAACCCCTTTCCCATCAGTATATCCAACCAAGTGTTGGAAACATTGGCCAATCTCCGTCCGAAATTGACGGTGTATTCATCGCTAGAGAGCGTGAGAGCTGCCACAACCGCAATTGAGACTGAAATTCTAGCCACTCTGAGCGAAAAGGCTCCAGAATACCAGAAATTTATTCCGAATACGAAAGTTCAACCAACGAACGGAAATGAAAAGGGACTGGGAGTCATTCAAGAAGAAAACGATGAACAACCGGAGAAAAGACTTGATGATTTCAAACTGCCAACCAGAGTCATGGATTTTGCTGAGGATGATGGAGATGAGCCAGAAGACGAAGAAGGTGATATTGATGTCAACGATGACAATGACGATGACGGTATTGCAAAGCGCAAGATCGTGGGATTAGATGAGGAGGGGGAGGACGAGGAGGACGAGGCGGACGAGGCAGAAGAAGAGGACCGATCCGATTTCGAGGAGAATGAGAATGATGAGGCAAGTGACGATGAAAATTCAGGGGATGATGAAAACGTCGCAGAAAACAACGGTCTGGATTTCGATGAAGAGCTTGGCGGAGAATCGATTCGTTCCAAATCAGTGTCTTTGGGTATCGATGGACAAAACGATGACGACCGATCGGATTCAAGTCATACAAGTGACGAGAGTGAAGATGATTTTGCTGAATCGGATATGGTAAGTAATTCGATCATTGTATTACTTCAGATCCAAATTGGCAATTTTGTTGTAAATTAAGAAAGCCCCACTATTGAGGCTTGTTTATTTCATATTGGGAAAACTGAACAATTCACATTTTTATTTTTAACTATCTTGAACTTTGGCCTCAATCATGGTGAACCTTGAGAAGTTTTCATTTCAAGTGACCAAATTTGACCTCTTTCAGAGTCGGTGTTGAGTAATTAGTAGGGCTGGGACAAAGTTGCAAAGTGCCACTTGCACAGAAACTGCAGCTTTTGGCAACGTTCCCATTTTTTCGCAACAAACAGCAGCATTCCGTTTTTTTTTTTGCCTCGATCAATTAAATTCTCCTCGTTATTGTTCAAATTGTAGAGTTTACACGGACTGTTAGGGGACAACTTCAAAGAATTGGCACTTTTCCTAAATAGTGAGTGTAGTCGGACGAATTCAGCTGGGGATTATTTGGGGCTAAAATGGTTAGAGATGGATCAAATAAAGGAAAATAGGTTTTGTTTCGATTGATTGTCAAAACGATGGTTGCGAATTAGGCTCGATAATTTTACTTATGTTTTTGGGAGGGTTAGATTTGACCCTGACGCATCCTTAGCCATTTTGGCACAAGATTCCCAACTGAAATCGTCGATTACGCTCATCCATTCTAACGTTGTGCGAAGCAAAACTGTGTCCTTAAAGAAGCCAAAGGTCAAAGAAAAGGCAAGCCTAAAATGTTACATCTTTAAGTGCTTTTTATTCTCCCCCTCCCCTAAAATAATATAAATAAACAGCCTTTTTATCAAGGGTCAAGCTTTTGACTTGTTTATAGGAATCGGATGAGATGCCCGATATGTCAAAACCCCAACACATTGAGTGTGAAGACGACGAGCACTTTGTGTCCTTGTTCGATAAAATGTTGTTGGACAACATTTCTGAAAACCGAGCACCCACCAAAGGCCATCAAATCGATATAATCGCACCAGTTAGCGTGAAGCATAAAATGGGACAAGGTATGGTGGTATGCCGGGTCAAATAGTTCGAACGATTCACAACGGTCATGCTCGCTCTCTTCTTTAATATTACAGAGGGGCCACCACTCCCGCATGAGAACGCCGAAGGATCCATCCAATTCACTATTCTACATCGCCGCGGGAACAAACCCGCCATGCGCAGTGTGGCGGTTCCGCTCACTTCTGATATTGCACGGAATTTGCAAAAGCAGGAGGAAGC
>JAAGOF010000071.1:1037954-1071306 GCA_010645155.1 Tigriopus japonicus | reverse complement strand
AAGGGAAATATCCGATTTACCCCCCTATAAATATAAATATAAAATACGTGAAGAAGAGAAAAACGTGCAATATTGGTCGAAAAAAACCAAGTTTTTTCCAATTCTTCCGGACACAAATTTACCCAACAGAAAGTCAAATTTACCCAATTTTGGGTAAATACCCATAGGTTGAGAACCCCTGCTCTAAATGTTTGTGACCCTTGACAATGCCAGTAGTTATGTTTAAAGGAATCACTTCAGTTCGTTACTGGTTGTGGTTGAATTTAAAGCATCAGGAAACAAAAATCCATAAAAAACAAGTCAAATGTGGTCTTCAGACTTTTTTGAAGGGATGTGAAGCGAAGTGGTGGGCACCAGGGTGAGACTTAAGGGCCTCTATAAGTGGTGGAGAACTTCAGCCATCAAAGACCAACAAACACAAGTGTTGAAAGATATGTTCAGGAGTTTCCATTCATTGGGATCTACTGAAGTGCATACAAAGGTAGGCAAATTTTGATTTTTATATACAATATGCTGCAATACACCTCATTTTGGTTGCTTATTTTGGATGCATCAAAACAAGGCTAGAATAGTTAATGACCATTGTTGTATGATTGTGTAGCTCATGCAATTTATTCATTCCGGCTCTGAGTTGTAACTCAGACAGGAATTATCTTTTACCAAGACAAATACAGGACTTCTTCTTTTTACCTCCAACGATGTGGTTCCTTTCTTTACGTTCATGGAATCTTCGATAGGAACCTTGATACCCATGTATATATCAGGTCCTTGGGTTGTCTATAGATTTACAATCTGAATCACAACATAACATGGCGCAGCTGGCATCGGAGAACGGAACATAAGAAATAAGAGGTTTCAATCCACGTTCTCAAGAAATAACTCCTTCCGAGTCAGTGACGTGGAAGATAGGACGACCGTGAGCAAGAGTTCGACAAAGAGGATTGGAATAAAACACAGGAAAGTAGTAACACAAAGAAGTTATGAATCCTTCGATTCAGTTGTCAAAACGTCTGTTGGTTCCGTGTTGCATTCCTTGGTCCTTGTATTCGTTTCAGATAGACGTCAAATATTATCCTATCTGGGAGACCTCTACGTAACTGCTGTTCGACAACAACAAACAGAATTGAGGATTCGAAGAAGCCCAAAGAAGAGGACCTGGGCGAACAACCTCTGGAACACCAAAGAGAAGAAATGGCAATTCCAAGAGCAGCCAGTTCTTACTCCCTACCAAAGGGCATCCCATTCTTTGACATCGAGATTTCAAACATATTTGACTATGGAATATGGGAAGAGGATTGGGAGAGATTCCTTAGAGTGACGGGATTGGAATCGGCATCTGCTCAAATGAAAGTGGATATCATGTTATCTGGCTTTTCAAACGCAACTAAAGGCATCATCAAGAAACTAGACCTCTCGTTTAGTGACCGCAAGGACGAGGCTTTAGTGCGCGAGAAACTGCGAGGATTCATAAGAGGGTCAATCTGTCGAGTCATCATAGAGAGACGAAAATTGCGACGAAGAACACAAAGACCCAATGAGGACCTCGAGATCTATGTGATGGAACTGAGGGAAATCATGAAAAATTGCGACTTTTGTGATGTTTGTGCCGAGACCGTTTTATGTGATCAGGTTGCTGAGGGCATTTCTAATCAAGAAGCGGTCAAAGAGATGCTTCGTGATGAAAAGCTCACGTTGAAGAAAGCTATCGCAATCGGTCGAAGCCATGAAGAGTCGTCTAAATGCAAATCGTTATTGCAAGAAACAGAAACAACTCAGAGCCAGGTCAATCAAACGCACAAAACACACGCCAAAAACCCGGTTAAGAAAAACCCTTTTAGAAAGAAAATCCCAGAGAATATCACATGCACGAAGTGTGGATTCCAAAAGCATTTTGAAGGCCGCGAATGCCCAGCTGAGGGACAAGAATGCAACAAATGTGGTAGAAGTGGGCATTTTGGATCTGTGTGCCGAGGATTGAAGCCAGCGAGTTCCAACGTGGCAAAGATTTCCTCCATGCAGACAAGCAAAGCTCCTGCGAGCAAATCCCCACATTCAAAACCTTGCCAAATGGTTTATATGTCAATGACCACCTCTAATGGCCGTGCAAACGTTCACGCACTCCCTGATACGGGAGCCGAGTTTTCTGGGGCAGGTTTGGATCTGTTGAACGCTCTCGGAGAAAGTGATCATAACTTGGTTGACGCTGAGTTGAAGGCTGAAGTCTTTAATGGGGAAACAATTCATGCCATTGGATGCCTACCTGTTCACATTCAAATACAAGGTGGGACCAAAGTGAAAGTCATGGTTTTCATATTCAGAGAAGTGAAAAACTTCATTCTATCTTGGTTTACTACAAAGGAGATTGGATTATTGTCCCCTTATTTTCCCCTACCACGAGCCTTGTGCGTTGTGCGCAAGGGCAACGAGCAGTCGCTTCTGAAGATGTCAAAGGTCTCTGTAAATCCTGAAGAGATCCCAGAAGAGAATTCAATCAGGGAAACGAAGATTCCTAGTGATTTATCATCGAATGGTGAGGTCTCGTCAAGATTACAATTAGAACAAGTGTCTCAAAAAACGATTAAAGTGTTTGGTCCAATTTTGGACGAGTACCCCGACGTTTTTGATGGAATTGTAAAACCTATGAAAGGGGAGCTGTACAAAATACACGTCAAACCTGGAGCAATACCGTTTGCTGTGGTCCATCCTCGAACAGTGGCATTACCCATGCTTCCTAAATTGAGGGCCGAATTAGACACATATTTATCTAATGAGTTGATTGCGCCTCAAACAAAACCAACGGATTGGTGTCACCCGATTGTAGTTGTCCCTAAGAGAGGAACAGACAAGGTCAGAGTGTGCATAGATTTTACCAAACTGAACGCATGGGTAAAACGCGAACTTTTCTGGAGCAATACACCATTGGAAGCAGTCGTGGATATTCCAGAATCTTCACAAATATTTTCGATATTTGATGCTCTTAAAGGCTATCACCAATGTGGATTGGATCCCGAAAGCCAAGATTTGACGACATTTACAACGCCGTTTGGTCGATTCAAGTTTTTGCGAGCACCGTATGGGGTAAATTCTATCTCGGAACATTACAACCGTCGCATGTCTGAAGCCTTTAGTGGACTGACCTTCGTCAGGAAAATTGTCGACGACATCGCGATTTTCTCCAAGAGCCCTCAAGAACATAAACACAACTTGAAGACATTTTTGGATCGCTGTCGTGCCAATAGAATATCTTTGAGCCTCCCAAAAGTTCAATTGGCCAAAGAAGAAGTGATCTTTGCAGGCTTTTTTCTGTCGTCTAAGGGATATGCCATTTCATCGGAAATTACCAAATCTCTACTGAAATTTCCAACCCCATCTGGCGTGTCAGATGTAAGATCATTCTTTGGCCTTGCTAATCAGGTTGGTGCTTTCAACAAGAGTGTATGTGAGGCAATCGAACCACTTCGGGGCTTACTTCAATCTCGCAATGCATGGCACTGGGATCAATTTCAAGACGAAGCATTTGTTCAAGCCAAAAAGAAACTGGCTGAGACAATGCGATTAAACTTCTACAACGTTGAAAAGCCCACCAGACTGGTGACAGATGCCTCTCGAATCGGGCTTGGTTTCCTTCTTCAACAAGAAGATTCTGATGGTACTTGGAGAACGGTTCAGGTTGGATCACGAATGCTCAAGGATGCGGAAATGAGATATGCAGTCATCGAGTTGGAAATGCTGGGTATTCAGTATGCCGTTGAGAAATGCCGGATATTCCTTCACGGTTTGGAACATTTTTGGATCATTACGGATCACAGTCCATTAGTTTCAATTTGCAACAATCACCGCTTGGACGAAATTGAGAACCCCCGTCTTCAAAGGCTTCGAGCCAAAATGTTGGGATACAATTTTACAGTGAAATGGATGGCAGGCAAGATGAATGAAGCGGCTGATGCACTTTCACGTCATCCAAGCAACCCACCTGAAGATCGCGAAACGGCCGACGACGAGGTTGAATTTGATGGCAATGTAGTGCACGCTTGTTCTCCGGCCATGATTCGAGCTGAAACTTCAATCGACCCCGTTGACCCGTTACTACAAGATCTCAAGACGCATTCTGATCGTTGCACAACTTATCAAGAAATCAAAAGACAAATTCAAGATGGATTTCCAAGTGCAAAAGGATTGCTCTCCAATGCCATGAAGCCGTTTTGGAAAATTCGCCGTGAGTTGTCTGTGGATGAGCAAGAATTTGTGCTTTTTGGATTTAGGCTGCTTATTCCAGAATCGTTGAGACAATCAATTCTATCTCGCTTGCATGATGCACATCAGGGCATTGCGAGAGCACAAGCTCGTGCCCGTCAAGTCGTGTATTGGCCCAACATTGATGCAGATATTGAAACCTTGGTCTCTACATGCAAGTTTTGCCAAGATAATCTACCTCGTCAGCAATGTGAACCACTAATTCAAAAAGAACGACCATTTGAAGAATTGGCACTCGATTTAGCCACAGTACATGGTCGCGATTTCCTTATCGTGGTTGATTGTGCCACGGATTGGCCAGATATATTGGATCTTGGCCATGATACTACTTCCTTGAAGCTCATTAACACCGTTAGAGGAATTTTTTGCCGCACAGGTGCTCCTTCAGTGTTATGGTCCGACAATGGTCCACAGTTGGTGTCAATTGCATTTGAAGAATTCTTGCATGATTGGCATGTCATTCACAAAGTGAGTTCGCCATATTTTCCACAGTCAAATGGAAAGGCGGAGAGTGCGGTGAAATCCATGAAGAAGTTACTGAAATCGTGCTGGAAGAGCAAAACGGTGGATCAAGATAAACTAACCCGTGCTCTCCTTTCATATCGGAACACACCTTGTCAACGAGACGGGAAAAGTCCGGCAGAAAAGCTTTTGGGCATGCCCTTGCGTGACAACATTCCTGCTCATCGTTCATCATTTAAACAAAGTCATATTGTTGCTTCGGCAATTTTGGATAAGGCTGACCGTTATGATAACAACTCCAAGACTTCGTTTGATCGGCATGCCAAGAAGCTGCCCTCGCTTCAAGTGGGTGACTTAGTCGCGATTTTTGATCCTCGATCAGACAAATGGTCCATTTATGGAACAATTGTCGAAATTGCTGAGAATAGACGATACCTCATCAAAACACCCTCTGGAGCTGTATTTTGTAGGAACAGAAAATATCTTCGTAAGCGCCACCCTTTATCGGTTCCTCCTGATGCCCAAACTAGAGGTTTAGATCAGTCTCATCCAACTCCATTTGAATCCTTGATTCCGCAGATCATTACACATCCACGTCCAATACGAACCCGGAGAAAACCTGACCGTTTGGGGTACGAAAGAGATTGAAGAATTTTTATCATTTGGATGGACGAAAGCTTGAAACAATTTTTTTATCAATGATTTCGTTGTTTCATGCTTAGTGGGGGGGTGTTGTATGATTGTGTAGCTCATGCAATTTATTCATTCCGGCTCTGAGTTGTAACTCAGACAGGAATTATCTTTTACCAAGACAAATACAGGACTTCTTCTTTTTACCTCCAACGATGTGGTTCCTTTCTTTACGTTCATGGAACCTTCGATAGGAACCTTGATACCCATGTATATATCAGGTCCTTGGGTTGTCTATAGATTTACAATCTGAATCACAACATAACAACCATGTACCCCTGAAGGGAGTACACTTAACCTCTTTTTCCCCAATACGTAGGAGGGTCCAAAACTAAACAAGTACAAAGTGTTCCTCCAATGTTAAAAACTGGAGGGCCTGTATCCTTAACACCTCATTTGTGAAAATTTGGCCTAAATATATGCTTATGTTGTACACTACCTATGACTTTTTGTAAAAATCTAATTTCTAATTAGCTATTAAGAAACAAGAACACCATTCATTCAATAAGCATGGCAGAAATATATTAACCAGAGGCACTGAACGGGTACAAAGCAAAAGCAAACAGCATAAGCATGATAAATTGAAAGTAAAAATGAAATTTAGGCACACAATTTCATATCAAGAAAGATTGAGCAATAATGCTATCCAAGATTCACAAATTAAATGAAGATTTCAGAGTATGACAGCTAAATAAAAAGTGAAACATAAGGCAAAGATTTTCTTGATGATGGTAGCAGAAATGTGGATCAAATAACGAAATTTTGTAATCAAATCCCACCACAGTATCATTTGGTTAGGAGACATACATGGATCATATTTGCTAAAGGACAACAAAGTTCATCACCAAGAATTCTGGTAGACAGGACTTTAGTAGATTGGTATATTGGGTATATTTTGGTAGCTTGAAAGTATTCAGATTGGTTTTTGTCCTTGACCCTGACTTCTACACTTTTCTGAATTCTTCTTTATCTTTTGTGTACTTGGAGTTTTTACAACGCAAAGATGGAGAGCACTCTTGGTTATTGTTCATCAATGGATAATGAACCAAGGTAGGAAGGCGAGAGTAAAAATAGTCCAATTGGAAGTTCTTCTCAACATTTGCTTCTCTGTTAATTTTCTGCGTCCTTGTTTAAGATAAGGAAACATTAGCCACGGCAATTTAAGTTAGGGAAAAGTATTGAATCTTCCTAGAGCTCATAACATTTTTGACCGAGATGTGTTGAGATTGTAAATCACTAGAAGTAACGTAGCATATGGCTGAATGTGTTACATTCATAACAACACATGGGTATGATGATTAGGGTTTAAAAGTTTCCAGCAAAACATTGTTAGGTAAAAGTGTTTTGTTCAATATTTCTCACTTTTATAATCAATTCACAATTCAAAATGTTGATGCCAATTTACTAATTTTAAATATGAGGCATCCAAATTGATCAGAATGATGAAACATAGATATCCAAAGAGACCGGCAAAACAATTTTAATCATTTTATGACGTTTTCAAAAACTTGCTAAATTCACTTTTTTTGATGTCCATTGTTGTTACTTGATGAATCTCACACTCAGGAACCAAGCCCGGCTCCTGCTCATACTAGAACGTCGGACAAATCAAGTGACGACTGATAGAGACAGAAGAAGGAGTGAAGTGATCCGTGCACCAACAAAAAAAAAAATCCAAGACGACAACGACAGGAAGGCAGGGTAACAATAACCAAAGCACTTTACATATTGTTTCATTATGTATTTATTTGTTCCTCTCTCGTTTTAATAAAGGTTCAGTACCCCTGAGATTGAACGGACCCGAATTCTTTAATGGCGACGAGGATTGAGTGAGCAAGCAAGCATCATGGCAACCCGAGCCAGTGGTCTGAACCCTGCCCCCCATAACGGTGCACCCCAGCCACCCACATTCAATCATACCGACTCTCACGACAACGACCGCTTGGAACACCTAGAAGAATGGGCGGACGCATTCGAGGCATACTGCGAGACCTTCTACGGACACGACTCCCCCCCCCGCACGAGACAACCTTGTCGCCAACCAGCAATGGTTGAGGCTGATGCGCCTCGCCCTGGCGCAACCTACCCTGCGGATTGTCCGCTCAAAGTTTCCGGACCTCAAGGCATCGGCGCTAAACTATTGTGACGTCTTGGACCATTTGCGTCAGCATTTCGGGGGTCTACGATCAGAATACATGGCACTAAACCGTCTCCTCGAAGCCACGCAAAAGGATGGCGAGACATTCTCAAGCTTCCTGGACCGCATCCACGAGGCCTCTAGCCGGAGTGGCTTGCCGTGTAATGCCTGCCGAGAACATCTCTCAAGACACCAAGCAATTAGGGGTACGAGCTCGCAGCTCATACGAGCAAGCGCCCTTCAACATAAGTGGTCATTGAGCGAATTAAGGGTCAAGGCAATCGAGCTGGAAGCATCGGCTTCAGCCATGGGCATTACCCCAATACCCAAACCCACCCATCACCCTCCCAGGCACCCTGTGATGACCGTCATGACGGAGCCAAGCAACCAATTACTTAAATTATTTTCTAGGTTTTTTTTTGCCAATTCAATTTACTTTCAAGGTTCTTTTTATGCCATTTTTGTCTCTCAACTTGTCATCTGTTCAAGGTCAATTAAAACTTTGCGTGGCTTTGAGATCCTACGACTTTGTCAGATATTTGAAACCCAAATGTTTGTCTGTAACTGTTGGTCCTTCAATGCTTTGAGATTTTCCGGTAGATTTCCTTTGTACAGGCATGTAGCAATATGCATTTCCACTGCATGCCATCACTGGCTCAAACGGAAAAAGTTGGCACTGAAGACTGAGAACTGGCAACATTGCACTGAATTCTTTCTTTGATCCTTGATCACTACTGGCAAAGCAAAGACTAGTCACGTACGTACATATTGAAATCAAGACAATTGTGAGACTGTCTCAAGTCTTGAGGATTGTGAGCCCTCCCAGAAAGGCCAAAGGGATGAAAATGGCTTTTCATTTCACTAACACAAATTCCGAGGTTTGTCTAATTTTGAAATTCACTCGTTTGTTTGGCTAGTGCTTGTGGGAAAAGAAGAATGCTGACTGACTGAGAATGAGTAGCAGCCCGTGAGTAGACTGCCTCATGTCCCATTTTCATGAATCAAATCATGAAAGCCGCCGGA
This sequence comes from Tigriopus japonicus, assembly GCA_010645155.1. Lineage (NCBI taxonomy): Eukaryota > Metazoa > Arthropoda > Copepoda > Harpacticoida > Harpacticidae > Tigriopus > Tigriopus japonicus. The sequence continues at coordinate 1,062,740 of JAAGOF010000071.1, read as the reverse complement.
GTCAATCAAAATGAAGGGGATAGTTTTGGACCCTCCTATGTATAAACCAAAAGGGGATCGGGCGAAGTTACATGTACTCCCTTTCAGGGGTACTTGTTAATGACCAATTTTGTTTGGCTGAATGAAACCTTTCTCCACATTTGTTAAACACATAATACAAAAATATTTAGGGCACTAAGAACTGGCTTTCTAAGGTCTTTATGTTAACTTTTTCAAGTCATAAGGTGTTTGCACTCACCAAGGTGTTATGATGAAGAAAAATGAGAAGAATTGGAGCAAAAGGTGTTTGTTTTAATTTAACTGTGCAATGGACTATACAGTCTTAAAAGGTGCAAAAATATGGAATTTTGACATAGTGATCAAAATTTTGTGCTTTCAATTTGCTTGCCATTTGCAGTGAGCATTTGTTTATTTGTAACTTTTTGCTTTATTTTACATTGTTCAGACATTTTACTTGTGGTTGTATTTGTCAATAGCCTAGGTCCCATGGACCAATGTTGTTTAACAGAATTTTTTGTCTAGAATTATATGTTGCCCTTTCATGTAAAACAAACGATGACTTAGCAATGTTGATACAATTATGCCTAACATAGCATTACTCCATCAAGATCAACTAGTCAAGATAAGCAAATAGAAGTCAACATTGTGTTCAATCTTAAGCCCTCCATCAAATGTTTGGTTTGGAGGGTGTTCTCCATTTTACTCATGATACAAAAACCTTGGACAATCTATCAAATCCAGTTCACTTTGAAACAGCCTTTTCACAGAAAGTTTATAGTTTCATCAACTTTTCCAGAACATTAAAAGCTACATCACTTTCAGCTAAGCTTTGGTTTTGAAAAATTCCATTTTGATGTCAGTTTTTATGACTATAACTACCATAGTTTCTCAAAACGTTTATGCATTTGTGAGTAGGATGTGCTTCTGATGTGTTCCACGGAAAATTGCTTAGTCCTTTATTCCTTTCAGCCAGATTGGAAAAATAATTAAGGATTGTCTATCCTCTGTTTGAAAACAATAACACTGCTGAATTAGACCACAAATGCAACAAAAATTAGGGGAAACTATGTCCTGAAAGGATATAGTGTTATATATTCTAGTGCATGAACAAAATGTAATGAAATACTTTTTGTTAAAATATACCTAGATAAACACATATATAAATCAATGTTATCAACCACGTTGTATAATAGATGAGAAGGAATAGGAAATAAATTGTTGCAAACTTGTCCATATTATGTGAAATAATAGATTGGCAGCAAAAAAATCGCATGGTTAAAATGAACCATTCAGGTAGAAAGATGCAAATATGACTACAATAACCTTCCCCTTAACAGGTAAAATGGTTTGATAGTATTTCATGCAACAAGAAAAAAAGGAGAATTTTATGTTCATAGTTAAACAGGCTCATTAAGAATGAGCTAACAACACCAAGAAATGAAAAACTTGCTTCTTTGCTTCATTCCCTCCTCTAGCCAACCAAGCGGTCAACTCGATTTTCCGTACGACATCCAGGGTCTAGATATCCATGATAGAAGACACCTCTTATCACGAAAAGGACAATCGGATCGGTTGTGAGGGCAACCACAACCTTGACAAGCCTTGGCCACTGCAGCTAATATTTGCTCCTCAGATTCGACAGTCATAGTATGAAGTGAAGACATCGCAGCTCCCATTGAATAAGCGTCCTGGAGAGCTGTTTCATGAAATTCAGCTCTGACAAGAATGTCCTGGATTGTTGGTTGTTGTAGCTCACGAAGTTTAATGAAAAGGGCAGCATCTGCACGGCAACCACTAAGAAGAATGAAGGTGATGAGCTCTTCCGGAGTTATTTTATCCAATTCGACTTCATTGGCAGCTCCACGGACTGCATCATAAAATTGTTTAAAATTTCTTGATCCTTTTTCCATCCTGAAGAGATCCAATCTTCTGGTGAAGAGTGGTTTGAGAGTGAGAAAGTGCGTTTCAAGAATGGCGTAACATTTTTCAATGTCGTCCGCCCTATCAAGTTTGGATTCCAAGGCAACAGCGAGTTCCGATGTAATGCACGCCATAAACATCTCCTTTTGATCCGGTGTATCAAGGGAAGACATGTTTGATGCTGAGAAATATGCTTTAAATCGTCGGATCCAGTCTCTCATTTCTGGAGGTGAAAAATCTGATGATAAGGAAGGTGGTTTTAGGTCGTTCACAAGCTTAAATTGAGGACGATGTGGTGTTAACATTGACATTGTCCCTGTTGATCGAGTTGGCAATCTGATGCATGACATAAGTGACTTTGCACAAATGGACAATTTAGATTGTAAATCATCCATAGCCTCCGATTTATCAATAAGGAAATTTTTGGCCTCATCCGAAGAAAAAGTTTCAGCAATATATTTATCGTACAAATCAGCTATGTCCCCTACTTTGGTCTCTGCTTCCGCATATAGAGTCCATAAACGGTCTTCATTGGCATCAGGGGTGTTGAGGTCAGAAATGCCGTATGCCGTAAAGGGCCATATTGAGAGAGTCTTCCTTTGGTGCTCATGATTGTTGTTAGCCTAGGCGTGGCTCACTTTGACAGTGACACTGGAAGTGTGGCCAAGCCGTCTCTGGTCAAACCCTCCAAGCTGGACAGCTTCCAGGAACTCCTCCCCTCTTCTCAGGGAGGAGACGTGTTGTCGTGGTTAGCGCAGTTTCCTATAGTGAGAGAGGTCCCAGGTTCGATTCTCCTCCCCGACCTTTCTCAAGGAAACTTTTAGACGTTAATTCACACCCACAGACGGAGAACCATTCTGATACCGGACATGAGAATGCCTATCGGAACAATTTGGACGATGTGATGGCTGGCTTCGCTGGCCGGGCGAGGCTCAACCCTCCGACCCTAGCACCAACACTCCAGAAAAAAAATTGGCATTGAATTTGTAAATGGTGCGTCGACATCATCAGTTTTTGGTGGATAATTTGTCGAAGTTGCTAAACTGTTTTTTGAACGGCAACCCTGTCCATGGAGCATCCGAGGTAGCCTTGAGTGTGCCCACAAAACAGGAATGTTGAACAAATTACCGGGATTGACCATCGTGGATTGAAACAAAAAGCCCATTGATATATAAAGATTTCAAATAATATATTGCTTTACAACACACAGGACTATGTTCTTTTGCTTTTGAAAAGATACAGGTTGAATATGATGATGTGATTTGTATCTTTTTTCAAAACGATTTTTTTACTTTGCACTTCAGTCACAATGCATGCAAGATCACAACGTCTCAAGTTCATAGATATCAATGGATGCGACATACTACCAGGTCTTAAAAGAATACTTCTTGCTGAAGACATAAAAAAATATTGGGAAAATTGTTAAATTTCCTCCCTTTCAGATTTCAGCAAAGGAGGTCGAAAATTGATTGCACCACTACACGATATTGTTTTATTGAGCTAAATCATGATGCAGATATAAAAAACAAATTCCAAATTTGAGTTCTGACATTTCTTAAGGGTTTCAATTGCTTATTTATGCAATAAACACAATTGCTCTTAGAATGCAATTATTAGACATGTTAATGATTAAAGTCCTTCTCCCAAACCCCTCATTTGAAAATAAGATATTGTCTGAAAATATCTTATCAAATCATTTATTTCAAACTTTGAAGGTGGAAATCAGATTGGTGGGTGTGAAAGCAGATGGCTCTGAGTAACTAGTGTGGACATACTTATTTTTCAGCAATAATTGAACGCAGTACAACGACTAACTATGACTTTTCCTTCAAAACAAAGCACCCGTTTAGCTCAGTTTGTCATATCTGTGGATGTCTGTGCTAGAGTTCTGATTCACTGAGATTTAATAAACGATTACGTCCGTCTCGGTACCGAATTTCAAATATCCGTCAATAGATGGACCTTCAAGGTTGGGAATCTAGGCCAGTGTGGCCAACTAGCATTTTTCAATGCTAATTTCTGAAAATTAGCATTTTTTCAAGGGCAAAAGCATTGCAGAATTTTGATTAGCATCGCTCGGATTTTCAGCATTTTTCTAGCATTATTTGAAAGGCTCTAGAATAAAAAAATTGCATAGCATTTTAGCATTATTCTAGCATTTTTTGGAAAAAAACATCCAATTTGGGGGCTCAAAGACAGCTGAATTTGCCTACTTTCCCTGACTTAAAAAAAGATAAATTGGAAGACTCGTGATCCTTATTTTCAAGTTGGTTCCACAGTACAGGTAACCAAATTTCTGTTTACAGGCTTGTATAGACAACTTGAGAAGGGGCACAAAGCATTACCTGTCTCAAAAAAGATTTGATTTGTGATGGAACTACAACACCAACTACAGAAAACAGCTTTTTAAACTTTGAATGGATAAATCAGTGTTTCAGTAAAAAAACGGATCTAAAAGGGCTTCTACCCAAAACTATTTTTTTTTAAAGAGGGCTTTTTTGAAATGAAAAGTAGCTGATTACAAAATTCTTAACATGCAAAATTCACTTTGAAATTTAAACTGTTGATGTGTTTGATGTTGAGAGATTACAAATTTTATAAAATAAGGAAAATAAGTTGCAAAGGTTTCTGAACCAAGAAATCTTCAACTTTGGTGTGAAATTTCAGTCTTTAAAATGCATGTCTGCTTTTGGTTTTCATGGAGGCATAAGTGAAATTGATACAAAAAAGCGCTTTTGGTTCATCACTAGCTTCAATTTAATCCTAGTAAATTTCAAGTAATTGTTTAAAACTTTATGTTTGGTTTCTTAGAAAACCTTAAATTTTTCAAGAAAATGACTTTTTATAATTGTCATCAAAAAATAAGTGCTGCATGGCTTGCCAATTGTTTTGTTTTGCTCTGCAGTCTTTAAATTGCATATCTGCTTTTGGTTTTCATAGAGGCGTAAGTGAAATTGAAACAAAAAGCTCTTTTGGTCCACAATAGTTTCAGTTTAATCCTAGTAAATTTGAAGAAATCGAATTTCGATTTATAATCGAATCCAAACATAATGTTTGGATTCTTACAAACCTTCAATTATTCAAGAAAATAACTTTTTATAACTGTCATCAAAAATAAGTGCTGCATGGCTTGCCAATTGTTTTGTTTTGCTCTTTTTGATTTATTTCACAATCAATGCATTAAAAATTTTTGAAGACAAAGTTTTTTACTAGTTTTGGCAAGTAGCAATTTTTTTAGCAAGAAAAATATATTTTGTGTCAATTTCAGCAAAATTAAAGTCAAAATATAGAGTCAAATACTCACTAATGGCATAATAGCCGCTACAGTTCCTTTTTTGTATTAGAAAAAGTAACATTTTTCTAGCATTTTCCATTTTCCAACTAGCATTTTTCTAGCATTGATTTGACTTTAACTAGCATCGTCGCTCCAAAAAAAGTTGGCCACCCTGATCTAGGCGCTTCGCGCCTATATCTATGGTGTTGCCATTCCAGAACACGTCGGCACTACCAACTCCAGTAGGAAGAATAGGGTTAGATGATCCTCCATACGGTTTAATCGGCACCTTGGTTAGTTCCAATTTGGTCAAGAGTGAATTTGGGCACAGTCTTGTAGGTATGACATTTATCTGTGCTCCTAAATCTGCAACAGCCAGGACTTTTTTCCCGTTTATTGAAATTGGCATTTGGGGGACGATGCAACTGATTTGGTCCTCGTCATGAAGACCTGAAGAAAATGGGTGTCTTCCTCTGATGTTTGGTCATCATCCTCTTCAGAAACCACGGCGTCCGCAGCTTCTGCAGACCTCACACGACCAGATGGTTTATGCCTTGACGGTTGTTTGCCTAATTTAGGGGTCATTTGCGATCACTATATCTTGTGTTCTTGGGACGCATTTGGGAACGACAGACAACGGCGAAATGACCATGCTTATTGCATGAAGAGCAAGTTTCGCCCCTGGCTGGACATTTATTGTACGAGTGCCACAAATTTGAGCCACAACTGTTGCACGTTGAAGCATTTTGGTATCGACCCGCTGCCTGTCGTTGGCTTCGTTGGGAATATGGACTAGAAATCCTCAAAACATCGCAACTACTCGAACTCGCGGTCATCACTGAAGCAGGGTTGCCAGGTGGCCGCCGCGACGGCCAAAATTTCCAAAAGTGGCAACTTTTAACACCTGATGGCCACGAGAAAAAAATTGTGGCCGCCGGGGGGAAATTGGCCGCCAAATTGGCAACTTTTGAAACTTGATGGCCACGAGAAAAAAATTGTGGCCGCCGGGGGGGAATTGGCCGCCAAATGGCAACTTATGAAAGTTAATGGCAACGGGAAAATATCGAAAGGCTGCTGATCATTATGTGAGTGCCAACCAGGGTTGTCAGGTGGCCGCTGCGGCGGCCATAATTTCCAAAAAAGGTAACTTTGGAAAGGTGATAGCCACGAACAAACGTTAGTGGCCACCGGTTGAAATTTGGCCACAAAATGGCAACTTTTGAGGCTGCTGAATGGCCACAAGAAAATTTTTGTAGCATCTTAGCCGAATTTGGCAACTTTTGAAACTTGATGAATCATCAAGTACTTACCTGTAATTACCTGTATCATCAATGATGACACAGGCAATTACCAAGTAATTGCTAAATTGCGACACATGCAAATCTTTGGCTGCCAGTTGAAAGTCCATTTCAAACAAGTCCTCTAAACAAATACTTAAGTTAAACATTAGGTTGTGCCTTGTTTTTGACTGCAGTCAATTGTGGCGTCTGAATCATAGCGATGGACAAATGCGCTTTTGGGCAGAAGTTTTATTTTTGATGTCAGTTAGTGATGGACCAAACAAGATCATAACCAAAAGTTTTCGTATAAAGAGGGCTTAACCAAAACTACAAGCAACTGATTGCAGTTATATACATGCAAAATTCACTTTAAATTTAAATTGATTATGTGTTCAACATCATGAAAAACTCAGTTTTGAAAAAAACAATTTGGTCAAAAGAAGTTGTAAAGGTTTTTGAACCAAAAGTATCTTCGGCTTCTTTAAAGTGCATGTCTGCTTTTGGTTTAGTTAAGCATAACTGAAACCGAAATCAAAATTTCGGCTGTAATTTGATAAGCACAGTGAGAAAAAAAGTTGTTGATTTTGTGCTCCGTAGTGTTGCGCCGCCCTTTTCTGGTGATTCTGTTCTTTCCTGTTCTGCACTCGATCAAATATTTCAAATCGTCAGTTGCTCCGCAACAAACGGTCGAGAAAGAGATGCGATCATAGAATTTTTGTGAAGCAATGAGACAACAGAGGCCACGACGGTGCTACGGAGTAAACAAGCAGGCCCAGCTGATGTTTCCTGAGCTTCCCTTATTTCGGCCGAAAGCGCTTTCATTCCATCAGCAGTTTCAGTTATGCTTACCAAAACTAAAAGCAGACATGCACTAAATAGGATGGATTTTGATTGTTAAATAATTTTGTATAAAGACTAAAGATGAAACCCTATGCATTTAACATTTCCGATTTACAGACACATAATGTTACCTATCGGCAAAATTGGGTCAATACCAGCTTTATTGGGCGGGGGAGGATCAACCCTGCAATCCTAGCACCTAAGGATTCACGTTAACGTCAATTGTCTATAATGCCAAGTTGACGCTTTGTTCCCATGAAGTTTCTTACTAGAACGCACAATACAAAAAATGTAAAGAAGTTTAAGAAAATATATATTTTACAAAAAATGTCTTGAGCAATGCTCCTTACTTATACATTTTTTTGCAATGTGCGTGACAATTGAACAACAATAATGAAAACAATGAAAATAAAAAAATGGCTGCCAAGTGGCAACTTTTCCTCATTTTTGGCCGCCAAAAGGCAACTTCTGATTTTAAATTTGGCCGCGAGCCCTCCGTGGGACCTGGCAACCCTGCGCTGAAGCATTGTTGAGAGTGTTTGAGGCTGAGGCAGAGTCTTCAAAAAGCATTCCGTTGTTCACTATTTCCTGCAGAGACCAGTTCTTTTGTATGGCAGCATCTCGCAATGTTTGATTAGTTGTTCCCAGGACGAGTTGGATTTTTGTGGCCATCTTCACCGGATCGTTTTCATTGAAATATTCACGGTTGAAGCCACAGAGCTCGGCTTGGCGGCGACATCGCTCTGCGAATTTGGCGATAGGCTCCTCCGGCTCTTGTTGTAAACTTCGATATTTTGCTATGGATTACCAGCGCGACGCTTTGGGTTGGTAGCGTTTTTTGAGAGCCACCACTATAGTCTTGAAGGTAGCTGTAGGGTCATTTCTTGCGTTGGGGCAGATAGCATCAATATCATCCATCCCAGCCTCTCCTACAAATCAAAACAGTTCCTTCTTCTTGTTTTTGGCATAGAGGGCACTAGATGTGGGGATATCCGGTTCAGGCTCAGGTAGAATGTGATCGCAATAAATCTCGAATCTTGACACCCATTTGTCGAACGCACGGGCAACTTCGGCCCCATGATCGGGAGGGTTAAAGGGCGAGGGTCCATGGGTTGATGTAGATTCCATCATGTTAGACATTTGTGGGGTTGTCAGCAGATTCTTGTCGCCAGTAAAATAACCTCACTTTGGGGTTTTCAGGACCTATTTATTATCATATAAAGACATATGATATCCATGGGTAGGTGGTATCATCAGTCATTTTGTATATCTTACCCTCAGCCTTTGTCAGATTAAGTTCGTTCGGTCATGTATCAGGGGTGTTATTCCTTCAAGGACTCAGAGGAGAATGCAGGCTGAGGGGTTCATGAGAACGCACAATTCCGGTGTTAATTGGCGTTCGTTGTCGGTTATATCACTAAGCTTGGTTGGAAATCCAAAGGACGTGAAGATATCCCTGAGAGCCTCCACCGTCTCGGACGACGAGGTTGAGCGCACGAAAGCGGCCGCTGGGAATCTGGAGAGGTCGCACCTAACAACCAGAATGTGAGACTGATCCCACAAAGGCCCAAAGGGATCAATAGAAACAGACTCCCAGGTAATCTCTGGAGTTCGGTGTGGTTTTTGCTCCACCGTTGTGCCCTTTTCCATAGTTACTTGATGTGAAGTGAGCATTGAGAACATTGGTTGACATGCTCTTCAACCATCTGATCGAGATTAGGGAACCAAGCGACGGTTCTGAGCCTCCTCTTCATAGCCGAAGCCCCCATATGTGATCCACCATGGGCTAAAGCCACGGCGCGCTTCCGGATCGACTGGGGTAACAAAAGCCGTTCATTTGGAAAGAACGTGACGCAAGAGAAAGGAGAAAGTTTCACATTTCAAATTGCTTTCCTCTCATTTGTATGAAATAAATAGAAAAAAATACATATCACATGAATGAATATAAACATAATCTTGCTCCAAATGACACCTTGATTTATAAAATATTTAAGCTTGAACGTGTTGTAATCGACATTTTCATTCAAAGTTTAGGCGCTCGAGGCGACCTCTAGAGTTGGTAAACCTAAACTCTGAGCTCTCGCCCCCCTTGAAGTACAGTTCTATAGACACAGAAATGTCACTCTCAAATTGTTCGTGATTCAACAAGCTTGCACTGTGTGTTAGATGGTATTGGACACTGAGCACAACTAGCTTCATGATTCAAAACTGGAATTTGCGATTTCAGGGAGTCAGTGGCAGAATTGCTCTCTCAGCTGCTATGCTCGAACAAGAGCAATGCATAAAGAATCAAGTCACCTGGCACCCTTGCTGCTGGACTGCTGAAATGAGCTCAAAACAAATCTCCACTGACCTAACTGGAGTGACATTTCTGTCTATATAGAACTGTGCCTTGAAGTCGCCACATGGAGGAGATGTGTTTTGCAATAATAAACGCCATGGTGGCGTTTATTGTCTTGGTTATTGTGTTTTGTGTCTGATTTCTAAAAAAGACAGCACAAAGGTCAAAGTACTGGAGGAGCTATCCATTGATAGAGAGGTCTCCTTCATCTCCATTACAGAGACTTGGCTTCGTCCAGGAGTTTTAGACGAAGAAGTAGCAATAGCTGGTTTTAGGCTAGTTCGATGTAATAGAGTACGCCCTGAGAATCCCATTTTCCCACATGGGGGCGGATGTCTATATGTCAGGAAAGACTTACATTTCAGTCATGTTCATAAGTGGAATGGAGAAGTAGAAGTTTTGATTTGCCACGTCAAGGCTCTTGATCTTACAATAGTCTCAATGTATCGGCCACCTTCTTGTAGTTCTTCCTCATTTCTTTCGGCACTCGAATTTACATGAAAGGAGCTAGATCGAGAGGTTTGTTCTCGACTTTTTGTAGTTGGCGACTTCAATTTTCCGGCTAGCATTGTTGAGTGGGAGGTTAGTCCGCATGGGTGCATTCCCATTTCGAAAACAGCATCGCTGTCTCTCGAAAAATTGGAAGAGTTTGCGATCTTGCGTAATCTCTCTCAACACGTTGGTGTTGCAAGCAGAGCAGAGAGTGTTTTAGACTTAGTTTTTTCCAACGACCCTGATCTGATCCAGTATGTCCATGTTGCCCCATGTAGCCTTTCAGATCATCACATTCTTGAGATAGGGTCAACCATTACTCAAAAGCCGGCGAGCTCTAGAGTTAAACCTGCACAAAAGGTGGGTCTGGCAAAGTTCAAGTTCAAAGATGAACACTGGCCCATTATTGTTGAAAGATTAGGCGAGTTGGACTTGGTTTCCATTCTAAAGCAGGAACCATCAATAGATAAAGCTATAAATAAGCTTATTTCACTTTTTGACGAGGTTTGTTTGTCCAGTGGTATTCCAAAAATAGTGGCAAAAGGTAGGTCATTGTCTAGAATTCAGAAGGTTAGAAAGAAGTTGTTCAAACGGAGTTGTCAGCTTTCGAATAGACTTCGGCGTACTTCAAATCCAGTAGTTGTAGCCAGTTTCCAAAGCAAATTGACCTTGGTTCAAGCTAGGATTAGGGCCTCCATTGATTCTGATCAGATGGAAAAGGAAAGTAGAGTTGTCCAGGAGTAAAAGACTAATCAAGGTCCTCCTTGACTAATCCAAAGGCGTTTTTCTCGTTCGCAAATACAAAGAGAAAAAAATGAAGCATCCTGTAGGACCTTTTGAGGTCGACGGTAAAACCGTCAATGATAGTGAGGTTATGGCCAATATGCTTGGAGATCAGTTCTCAAGTGTATTTTCAATTCAAAAAAGGGTAGTCAGAGTAGGCCATGACTGTAGGTAGCAATGTCGTTGATGAGACTGGCATTGATAGTCAGGATAATCGATTGGAGGATCTGGTAGTCACAGATCAAGATGCTTTTGAGGCCATCAAGAGCTTAAAGCTCTCGAGTTCTCCTGGACCTGATTGTGTGACATCTCAGTTTCTGATGAAATGCTCACATATTCTTGCCCCAGTTTTCTCCTACTTGATGCGTTGCATCTTAGATCAGGGTAAGTTTTCCTCTTCTGTAAAAGTAGCTCATGTCGTTTCAATTTTTAAGGGCGGAGATAAGTCACTCCCTAGTAATTATACACGTAAGCCCATTTCTCTGACCTCCAGCGTTGCAAAGGTTTTTGGGAAGATTATGAAGTCCAAGCTTGTAGATTATTTAGAAGTCCATGATTTAATTCTTTCTGGACAGTATGGGTTTCGAGCTCATTTTAGTATAGTAACCCAATTGGTTGATCATATTGAGCAAATCATTGAAGGGCTCGAAAGTCACGAGTCAGTTGATGTAGTCTATCTTGACTTTGCCAAGGCCTTTGATAAGGTAGATCATGGTCTTTTGCTTGATCAACTTAAAGAGTTTGGGGTCCAGGGTAAGGTCCTGACTTGGATTGATAGTTTTATGAGCAAAAGGAAGCAGACAGTTAAAGTTGAAGGATCTTTTAGCGGCATGGATTATGTCAAGTCAGGTGTTCCGCAAGGTTCAGTTTTAGGTCCGCTCCTGTTTATACTCTTTATTGCTCCTCTCCAGAATTTTAGAACAAAAGCCAGTATTTCTTCATATGCTGATGACACAAAATTAGTTTGTGGAAGGAACGGTCAGGACTCAAAATGTTTAGTTGAGGACTTGGAGAATATCTACTCCTGGGTTGGCGAGAGTAATATGGCATTGGGATGAAATTCCGCACAATGACGGTTGGGACGTCAAAATTAGATTTTCCACTCAAGGACAATGGAGGTTGTGATATTGAGCACGTATCGTCCATGAAGAATTTAGGAGTTGTCATCCAAGATGATGGAAAGTTTGATGAGCATATCCAGTTGAAAGTGGGGAAGGCATTTCAAACATGTGGCTGGATCTATCGCGCTTTCAAGTCCAGAGATAGAAGAGATGCTAACTCTGTACAAGTCGATTGTTCAGCCGCATCTTGAATATGCCTCACCCATTTGGGCTCCAATGAGTTCAGCAGGTTTGCAAAAGGTCGAGCAAGTCCAAAAATGTTTTACTAGGAACATCACAGGAATGAGAGAGCTCTCGTATTGGGAGAGGCTCAAGAAGTTAGGGTTGTGCAGTACTCAGAGAAGGTATGAAAGGTATCTGATACTGTATGTTTTCAAGAGCATTCATGGGCTCTGTCCCAACCCAGGATTTGAGATCAGTTGTAGTGATCGTAGAGGTTTTACGTGCGCCCTGAGAGCACCTCCAAATCCTAAGGAATCAAGGCTAGTTCGAACAATGATGTGCTCCTCTCTTCTTTATCGGGCTCCTTCATTGTTCAATTTGTTGCCCATTAGTCTTCGTCGGGAATATGTAAGAGCTGATCCTCTAACAGCATTTAAGGCAGGATTGGACAAATTTTTGAATACTATTCCTGACCAACCCACTATTTAAGCGTTGTACAGATCTGCCAACAGTATCTCATTGGTAGATCAAATTTCATGTAAACGGTAATTTTATAAACTATATTAATCATTAACTCTCTTTACGGGGAATCCCATTCCTTGTAGCGGTATTAAAAAATCCGCCCCCCCCCCAAAAAAAAAAAAGTTACATCATCAAGAATTGCAACTTTTGGTCGTTTTACCCATATTTATCAAATTTTCATTGTTGCCCAACAAACAGCACCGTTTGGCATTTTTGCCTCGATCACCGAAATTTGGGGAGATTTTGCTTGAAATAAATATTTTACATGTACTTCTTCAGAATTTTTTTCAAGTATCAATGTTTTTTTTATCGTAGAATAATTTGTACAAAGCATTACTGCGTTCTGCCAAAGGTTAGAGAAATAAAAAAACTTTAAACTGCAAATTTTCGTTAAGAATTAAGACAAAAATTGGCTAATTCACATTTTTATTGAAAAAGGTGTCCTTTTTTAGGCCCGAAAATATCAACTTTTTTTAGCGACTTTTGTCGAATTGAATGCAATTTTTAGAAAAACAAATTGCAGCTTTAGGGCAAAAAAAGACTGAAGTTTTAGCCAAAAAGAGCCACTTTATCCGAGTCCTACTCAGTATTTTCTTGGCGGGAATGCTTTTTTTTGCTTCATTATTTTGGTAACACTGAAATCATCCTATGTTGATTTTTTTGTTTTGGAAAGACAGGGTTCCAAATATTGTCACTGCATCTCTCAAGCTTCGTGCCAGTTTCCAAAAGCACAGAGATCTCATACAAATATTTCTACTTATGGAAAAAAATACCAATGGAGTTAATTAAATCATCATTCCAAAGATTTTTCCTCATCATAAAACAATGCTTTCGTTTTATTTTTCTGTTTATCATGCTGAAAATGAGGATGGAGTTTTAAAGCGGCTGGTGTTCAGTTCTGACCTTAATCTCCTGCAATGTAACGAGTATCTGGACAGAGATGCACCTCATACAGTTGAGTTACTGATGTTTCTTCATAGATCTTGATGTGACCAACTGTGCAAAACGCCTCGTTTCTGTCATCTTTGGCATTACATGATGGTCTGTAGTTTTACGAGTAAGTCAAGCCTGATTTCGTACGATAGCTGCTGCTCTTGTCGATATTACGTGCAAGTAAAATATCCTCGTTCTGGTACGACCAAATCGATTCATTTTCCAGCTCTCAGTAGTTATTTTAGCAACTAAGCTCATTTAAATTACTTGTAAAATGCCGTTAAATTTGTGGGAAATCGGATTGTTCCGGCTTCTGGGTTGAGATTGAAATTGACGTGTGACTGCCAAGATAGTTATATCATTGAAACAAATTGATAGTTGAAAAGTCCTTCAAAATAAATGAAAGCAATAAGGCAGTCGGTTGTAAGGAAAGAAAGCCAACATAAATACCTAAAATCTAAAATTGGCTAACGCGATTAAAGAACCGAGACTTTTCCAACATTATGCTGCTGGCAAAATACTTCATCTGCGGGGACCTGACCACTAAACCGATTTCAATGTCGTAGAGGTCGTGTCCGGAACATGACGGAAAACCCATAAAGTAGTTGTACATAAATTTTGAACCTCGCATAATGACTATTTAAAAACTTTTTTTTTTCAAATTGTACGAAATGGAACTTATTAGTTACTTAGCTGAATTTCTGAGAATTTAGCTGAAGACAGGTTTTCTCTGAATACCCGGCTTCTGGCGATGCTGTGTGAGTCGCAACATTTAAAAAACATTCCTTTTTTGCATGACTCGATTCAGTTTTACTTTCCCTGGCCCTGAAGTTTTAGATACCCATCATGAGCAACGCTTTGTTAAAAGATATCGTTGTTGTTGCAGGATATTTTCAAGATGAATTGGCTTTTGGCTCCACCTTTAAATGAGCTTCAGCCAAGTTGCGTGGAAGATCTTTCCGAAGTAAGGTTGCAAAGCTTTAATGATTGCGATAATCTATTTGCAACTGCGTTATTTCTTGCTTCTCTATTATTTATTCATTCCTCAGATTCTAAAGCAAGTCAGAGAGAATGGGTCCTCGGTTAGAGTGTCATGTGGATCATTTCCATTTCGCCCTTTAAAAGATGATATAGTGGTGAACCTATCTCGCATGGATAAACTTTTGGGTTTAGATATTCATGAAAAAAGGTGAGTAAATGCTTATTGTTAGTGTTAGACAAAACATTCTAGGAAGAGAGGACAAGAATTGTAAAATTCTTGTGCGATGTGATGAATTTCAAACATCCATTTGGTCGCAAAAATTATATAGAATATGAAATTAGCGAAAATGCTCACCACAAATGTTACAAGTATTTGTAATACATATAATAATAATAATGTATTGTCATTGGAGAAAACATGGTGTTCTTTCGTATTGCACGAAATGCAGTGCTCACAATAAAAAATGTCTCGCATGGTCCGTCTTCTGTATGCCGCGGTGGGGGAAAAGAAATGATTGGTCGGCTGCGCCAAAAATTAGTTGAGTTCGATGGAATGAGATCAGGAACCTCTATCGACGGTAAAGCGTCAAAGAAGAAATGGTGAACCCCACTAAAACCTTTCCCCAATTTAACTGTACGAGTCCGTTGGCCAGCTATATTCCTCAGGACGTGATAGAAGGGACAGGTTTCGGTTATGAAATGCAGCGAACCTTTTGCGCAGTATTTCTTAGACCGCAAACTTTCGTCACCGAATTTTCATCGCCACGTCTTTTTAGAGCCACAACTTTTTAGCGCGCGACTTCTTAGAGCGGTAATCTCTTTTAGTGCACCTGTTTGCCCAAATAAAAATAATATTAAGTGTGTTTATCTTTGGACTTAGTTTCATTACAAAGATTTATGGAATCCTTTTGTGGCAATGTATAATGGATCGTGTTGATCGTGTCGAGCTTGTTTACTTTTCTTCGTTCCCACGCATTGACTTCTTTTAATACTAGACGGAGTGTAAGCCTAAAAATGTGTCTCCGGTCGCCAAATGTTGAGCGGACAAAAGTGCAGGAACATTTGAAATGAGTGACCAGGCAAATGACAACTATGAAATTGATGAATCTAAAGGTGGAATTGAGTAATGGTTTTGGGTCATTTTTTGCTATTGCTACTGGTCACTTTCTCGGAAGAACCGAAGACGTTACTAGGTGACCATACTTTGGATTTGAATACTTCATCTTGGAACTTTTTTGCCAATACATTGAATAATGTTCCGTCCACAATCAGGGGTTGAAAGGCCCTGACATATTATTCCCAAAGTGGACGGACTCAAATAGATACCTCTGACCCAAGCACTAGGTTGTTTACCTTGATAGCTCCTGAACTAAGAGAGCACCTAATACTTGGGCTTCAATTTATTAGACCTATCTTAAGGCCTCCGGTTAGTACCCTAATGAGGGCTTCTAATAAATGTTCTCGATTGACGATAGAGACAGAAAGCAAGCTGTTCACCTACAATCTGGAGTCACTTTATGTCTACACCTGCAAGTCGGGCTAATCACTACTCTCAGTTGATCTTCTAGCTCCTGATTAAATGCAGAGAAACTTCGAAATAAATAAATCAGTTCCACTTTATTAACTAATCTATTTACACGAACAAGCAAATCTCAGTTGTCTTGCTCCGGCAAAAAGGGATAGTTGGGACGGGGTGGACAAGTCAACAAATGGAGGGCAATACTTCTTACGGGTACTTGAGTGACCAGAAGATGTCTTCCAATGGCAGTCTTGGGATGGCTCCACACAACTCCTCCAATCGTAATGGCTTCGGGTGGTGGGCGTTCCTCTACAAGCTGCTCGATCCTCGGTAATCCTCGTAAGCGATCCTCAACCAGGCTCCTTGAATCCCGTCACCTCTCGTGGATGAAAACAACTTCCTAAAGGGACTTATTTGCAAATGTCTCCTTTGGAATATTGGAGGAATGTCTTGGGAAGAGAGAAAACTCAGAACTCTTTCCTCTTTGACTGATAATTTATGACTCCTGGTTCTGAGGACTCTGCTCTTCCATGTTGGCACACTGGCTAATGGATTTGAAGAACGTCAAAGTCTATTTGAAATCTGACAACTCCTTTTGAACAACTTCTTTCTAAACTTTGGAATTCTAGACAATGGCCCACCTTTTGGCGCCGTTTCTGGAATACACAGAGACAAACAAACCTCCTGAAAAATGGAAATCAGCCTATTTATGGCGTCATCTATGTATGGTTTCTGCTTCAGAATGGAAATCAAGTCCAATTCTTCCAATCTGTCAACAATAAGAGACCAATTTTTGTTTCTCACTCTTTGAACTTGAACTTTGCCAGACCCACCTTTTGTGCAGGTTTAGCTCTAGAGCTCGCCGGCTTTTAAGTAATGGTTGACCCTATCTCAAGAATGTGATGATCTGAAAGACTGCATGGGGCAACATGGACATACTGGATCAGATCAGGGTCATTGAAAAAAACTAAGTCCAGAGCACTCTCTGCTGTGGTTGCAACAACAACGTGTTGAGAGAGATTACGCAAGATCGCAAACTCTTCCAATTTTTCGAAAGACAGCGATGCTGTTTTCGAAATGGGAATATACCCATCCGGACTAACCTCCCACTCAACAATGCTAGCCGGAAAATTGAAGTCGCCAACTACAAAGAGTCGAGAACAAACCTCTCGATCTAACTCCTTTCCAATGAATTGGAGAGCTGATAAAAATGAAGAAGAGCTACAAGAAGATGGCCGATACAGTACATTGTTACAATTGCAAGATTAAGAGCTTTGATTTGACAAATCAAAACTTCTACTTCTCCATTCGACATTTAAACACGACTAAGAAGTAAGTTTTTCCTGACGTATAGACATACGCCCTCATGTGGGAAAATGGGATTGTCAGGCCGTACCCCATCACAACGAACTAGCCTAAAACCAGCTATTGCTACTTCTTCATCTAAAACTCATGAACATAGCCAAGTCTCTGTGATAGAAATAAAGGAGACCTCTCCATAAATGGCTAGCTCCTCCAGTACTCTGATCTTTGTGCTGTCTTTTTTAGAAACAAGACAATGCACGTTCCAATAAAGCCCTTTTATGGGCTTAAGGTCTTCCAATGGACCAAGTCTATCAGTTCTTGGACCTTCCTGTCTCATTGGACCGTGAAATTCTACCAAGTTTCAGCGTCTATAACTTTTAAATGGATATGTTTTTGTGTGAAAACCGAATGCTACTTGTACTTTGAGTTTTTGCACTTCGAGATTGCGTTGCGCATTCCTGGACATTTAATGTTCGTGGGGTGGGGGTGTTTTGGTCTGCCAGATACAAACAAGTTTTATTTCCCAGACAACTTATAAGTGAGTCATAACCAGTGTTGTAATAAATTCCAAATGCAAAGTACCATTGTCATGGCTGAAATAATGAAAAAGAAAACCCGACACAGAGCTAAAGGCAACGATGGTTTTAAAGAAATTCTTTGGAATTTGATAACTCCCCTTGTTCTGGCGAAATTTCTTGCGAGATAAGGTTCTCATTCCTATGAGAAACGAGCACTATTTGAATCTAAATCTAGCAGCAATAATTTTATCTCGTGCTGTTTGTGTGAAACGCCCTCACCCCAAGAACCCTCCAGCAGGAATGGTCACCTTTTGCCAGCCAACTTAGGCCTATTAGGCAAGCAGTCGTAGCGTATGGGTTGAGCCTTCGCCAAATATCCGCACATTCCCTGATTCAAATCCCGGGCTTGCCGAGTTCTAGTGGCCTGTCACGGTACTGAAAAAAATATATCAAGTTTCTGTGGAAATTCTCAAACACTACGAAATGCGATTCAGACTCAGGAAACCAAGAGGAACAACTTTGATTTTCTGAGTTTCTCAAAGGCAGGTCTAGATTAAAAGTTATATACCTAAAAACCTATTAAATAAATTACTTTTTGAAAATCTTGTCAGTACACTTTTAGAGTAGATTTAGATACCTTTCGAATCGAAATTGTTTGAAAATATATAATGTTTGATGTCACAAGATAAAATAAAAATTCTTCATTCTTCTATGTTTTGTCATAGCATGTCAAAATAATATATATTATTTCCGACAACACACTAAAACTACAATTTTTTTGTGAAATTGTGGCTTTTGAATTATGGAAAGGTTATATTGGTAAGTCCTTAATACAAATTTTGTAAAACTCAGTAAGGTTTCAAAATATCGATTATGGTCAATTTGACCATGGTCCTTCGACAAATATCGGATTGTAACAAAATACGAAGGCACATCTGTCAAACATTTTTTTTAATTTTCATTTGAAAACCTAACCAAATGTACTGAAATCAATGGAAACATGGCTTTTCAAAAACATGCATTTTTAGTGTGTAATAAGTTTTGATAAATGTTATTTTAAAATGTTACAATCAAACACAGAAGAATGAAGATTTTTTATTTTATTTTGTGACATCAAAAATCTATATCATATGTTTGGGAATTTGAGTTTTCATATACCCGGAACGTTTTTTGGGCCAAAATGAACCGATTAACTCAAATAACTCACCAGCTGAGCAATATATTTTCAACCAATTTCGATTCGAAAGGTATCTAGATCTGCTCTTAAAGTGTACTGACTAGATTTTCAAAAAATAATTTATTTAATAGGTTTTTAGGTATATAACTTTTAATCTAGACCTGCCTTTGAGAAACTCAGAAAATCAAAGTTGTTCCTCTTGGTTTCCTGAGTCTGAATCGCATTTCATAGTGTTTGGGAATTGCCACAGAAACTTGATATAATTTTTTCAGTACCGTGCTGTGGTATTAAGTTACATGCAGTAGTCACGGCCCTTGACGGCTTAAATGGGCGAACCGGCGGTCATTCCCGAGAGTGAGGTAAAAACTTTTGCTTGTTCAGTGGAGCGGCAATATCCCACAATGCGGACAGCTTCTATCTGATCGCAGCAGCGAAGCTGTGTTCTGACTCCAGAAAAAACAAACAATCAAACAACTTACATAACTATACTTGCAACTATACTTTTAGTGTGAAATAACACTAAACACTAAATTAAGTTCAGACAGCCAAAAGGAGAATAAGCTTCAATTTGTGTGTTATCTCATATAAAACCCAAGCGTATACCCAACTTTTCGGATCCAATCGGATTCGGATTCATTCGGATTCGTCAAAGCATGTCGGATTCGGATTTGCGAAATATTTTTCGGATCCGACATAATCAGAAAATAATCAGAACTTTTTAGGTCATTTTTTCGAAATTTCAATTCTCAAGATTTCCATTTAGTAACATTTTTTTCCTGATTTTATAATGTAATTTCAATTCCTTCAACTAAGGATTTTTTATTTCTCTTCAAGTTATTGAATTGTTTCATGTTTTATCAAATAAACAATAGTGTTAACAGATTAAAAATTGAGTTAATTCAATTAGCAAATCCTAACATTCAGCCACTCAGATTGGCCGTGCATTATTGTAGGTGTTATCAAAGAGTAAAAACTATTTGCTCGTTTCATGAGGTCATTTAAGGGTGGAGAGATTTCTTCTTACGATTCTCAACACCAAGGAAATGTTATTAGAATGCCCATCCAAACTTCCAACAACACGTCTCTTCCTAAATACTTTGAATATAGGATTTCGGATTTTTTTCGGATTACACGGCAAATTTTCGTATTTTTTCGGATTTTAGGGCAAATTTTCATATTCGGATTCGTTCGGATTGAGCGGCAAATTTTCGGCTTCGGCTTCGTTTGGATTGAGCGGCAAATTTTCGGATTCGGATCCGTTCAGATTGAGCGGCAAATTTTCGGATTCGGATTCCTTCGGATTGGATTTGAAGGACCTTTCGGATCCGATGCACAGCTCTAGTAGATCCTAGATAATTACCATTGCTAAGGATGTTGGAACCGAACTGGTAGCGGAATGATAGAATGATAAAATCTTAGAGTTCGGCATCCACGACCTACTTTTTGACGAGGCTTCAAGAAAATATTGATGCCACGCAAACATAGATCATTTGATTTTTTCTCTTTTTCAATTATATTTACAAATCTGATAAGTCTGATAAGGAAATGAAGTTACTTTTACTCTCTGAAAAGGTAAATTGTCGAGGCTCAAGAACTGAAAATCCAAATGCCAAAAAGCACAAACGGGAACCACTCGGTTTGTAACACTGAATGTTCACTTTAAAAAAACTAGATTTGAGTAGAGGGCTAAATGCTACTGATGTGTTTCGAGTTGGATTTTTGGTCGAGTTTTGCCACTTTGGATTTAAGGTCAAAAAGTTGACCCCCAACTAATCTTCTCAACTAGAGACGCCATAAAATATGGCAGCACTGCCAACTCGAAATCCAAAAGTATAACTACTGATGGAACTCGAAATCCAACTAGTTCGAGTGTTGCCAAATTGGTCCCTGTTTAGGTCTTTTTAAAAACGTTCAATACAACCTGCCCTAATCAACAATGATAAACTTCCGAGTAAAAAATGGCAGCACTCCCGGTTCGAAACACATCGCTACTAAATGCTAGGGATGTGGCTTGATGCTGATTTTCAATCTTTTAGCTGCTGATGCTAAGTCACAACACGATCTTGCATTGGAATGGAATCAGAATGGCATCAAGCTTTTTTGCTGATATGGGCCTCTGAACAAGGTCCTTAAGGTGACCGCCCCAGTGCTATCTTAAATTCCTTGGTTGAATGAATAAATAATTAAGAAGACAAAATGTTTTCTTAGACTCTCGTTTGAGAATAAAACTTGATTGGTTGTGTATTTGGACGTATTTAAGATATAAAACCACATTAATAACATCCAACTGTGGCATGAGTCAATCCGCACTGATCGCATCCTCCTCAGACACCAGGATGTATCTTACAAAATGATCTGGAGACCTGGAAAAACCAACCCAGCGGATTTTTTCAGTAGAAATGCTACACCACTGAACCAACTTCACCCTGAAGATCTAGAATCAACACAAGAGATTGAGAAGGTCATATATGCTACCTTGAATGGTGATGTGTTTGCAGCAATCACTCCATCAGTTGTGAACCAATTCGCTTCCTGTGATAAACAGATCAAGGCTCTAAAAAAGGCAATATTAAGAGGAGAAATCCCTAATGTTTCTGGCAAGCTCCTCGACCCATTTAAAAGGATTTTTAGCGAGTTAACGATATCCGAAGGTGGGAACGTCCTCCGAGGGTCCCGGATCCTCGTCCCAGAGAAGCTTCGAAACAGGTGCATTGCCTTGGCTCATGGTGGCTCGCACCTGGGCGCATCATCCATGAAGAGACGGCTGAGAACTGTATCATGGTTCCCCGGCATGGACCGAGATATTGAGAGATACGTTCTCAACTGTGAGGAATGTTTGATAACCACGGAAAAAGCAATGAAGATTGAACAACGATCACATTCCACGCCAAAACGTGCTTGGGAGGCAGTGTCTATAGACCACTTTGGTCCCATGCCCAACAACACCTACATTCTTGTAGTAAGGTGTGACTTTTCACGCTTCCCAGCTGCTGTCTTTGTCCGAACTACCAGTGCAACAGAAACTATTTCTGCCCTCACAGAAGTGTATACCACATATGGATTCCCACTCAAACAAAGATCAGATAATGGTCCTGCGTTCCAATCATCTGAGTTCAGAACGTTCTGTCAACGTTTTGACATTAAGCATACATATACAGCGCCACATCATCCCCGAGCTAATCCAGCAGAAACCTTTATGAAAGTTCTAAAAAAAACATTTCAAACTTGTGAGAAGTCAAAAAGATCTATGAAGGAGGCGCTGTTAAGCTGTTTGAGGGCTTATAGAACAACCCCACACCCAGTAACCAAAATTCCCCCAAGTGCCCTAATGTTCTCATCTTACAGATCTGATCTTTTCGTCATCCCTGGAATATCCAAGAATGAAGCTAAACTTGCGAGAACCCGTGATCACAGCCACCGTCATTGGGTAGCAAGGCAATTTAATGACCGAGCCAAAATAAAACCCTCGTCTATGTCAATTGGTGAATGGGTGATCCTCCGCAACCACAATAGAAGCTCAAAGTTTTCACCCAAATTTAAGCCCGATCCTCACTGCATCCTTAACCAAGAAGGATACGGCACGTTTCTTGTGCGCAAAGAGGTCACAAACCAGATGTACATTCGCCACGAAGATGATATGAAGGTTATCCCAAAAGGCCTTCAGCACCGAACTCCAACCAATTACGATTCCATGAAATTTCCCATTTGGCTTGATGACCAAGACGATGAACGACAAAGATTCCCGAAGGACCCGGAGCCCACAAACAAATCAACGAGCTCATCAACACATCCTTCAGCAAGTGGGAGTACCCTCTCATCCGCCACACCTTCCCTCGAATTTTATAAACCAAGTCCACGGTCAACAGAAATTCTTGACAAGGCTCTTGACGAGCTCAGGACCGACCAATTCTCAGACAGAACCCTCGTGAATGCACCTACTACACGCCCCTGTCGATTGCACCGACCTCCTGACCGTTTGGGATTTGGGAGGGTTGACCCTATAAAGAAAAAGCCAAGGGTGAGCTTTGACGAAACCGTCCAATTGATTCCTAACTCGCCAAACCAAGATGAATCGGCCCAAAATTCCGGAGTAGTAGTACAATCTGACAAAAACCTCGACCACCAACCAGATCAATTAGCACCACCAAACTAACGCAATATCTAGTACTTTGTACTCCCAATGGTCAGTTCGATGAAGACGCTCGCTCTGAAGGAAGGCGGGGGGTAAAGTCTATAAATAAACAATGCCATGTCCTGTTGTACTACAAAGTTCTATGTTTAATAAATAGGTTCTATATCATCTCAATTGCGGGTGTTTTAGCACGATTGAGATTTCATGTACCGGTTACGTTTTTTCCTCATTTAAGAGCCGAAAGTGGGCCACTTCAACTCAAATAACTAATCACAAGATAAGATCAACATATTTTCAATTAACTTCAATTCAACAGGTTTCTAATTGAACTCTAAACAGGTTTGCATTGACTAGGTTTTCGAAAGAAAGTAAATTTAATAGGAATTAAATATATAACTTTTTATCCTTGCCAAACTTTGAAATATGTAGGAAATCAAAGCTGTTCCCCTTGGGTTCCTGAGTCCGAAATTGTGTCTCATTATGCTTGGGTATTGAGGGTCGATCTGGGTCGAGAGGAATCTCCAATATTCAACATAACTTCAATTATTATTATTAAACTTTTCGTCAACCCCTAAATTCCAACGTTTTCTTAATCCCTAAAATCCAACTTTACCTCAATCCCAAGGATCCAACTTCACCTCAATCCCGAAAATCCAACTTTTCCTCAATCTCTAAAATTCCACATTATTTCAATCCTTTATTCCAAATCATTTAAATTAAACCTTTCCTCAACCCTAAATTCCAATGTTTTCTATATCCCTAAAATCCAACTTTACCTCAATCCAGAATTTTAACAAAACCTCTATCTAAGTTTTTGATCCAATTTCTGTCAATCCCTGATCTTGATCTATTTTACCTCGATCCTTAAATCAAATTTTTCTTCATGCTCTAAAACATCTTTAAATCCCTTTATCTTTAAATCCCTTTACCTGAATCCTCTTTTATAAACTTTTCAAAAAGTCCACATTACCCCAATCTGCTTAACCTCAATCCACTTTAACACAAACCGTTTTTTCTGCATCCATTTTTCCACATCCACTTTTCCTCAATACACTTTGCCACCATACCTGGATATTAAATCCTCCTTGCTTCAATCCATGATCTTCACGCACCTACCCTGATCTACATCCACTTTACCATTTTTTGAAGATCCATGATCTTCATGCCCTCGCACCTCAATTAAATCTCTATCCATTTTTCCTTAATCCTTTACTAATGTCATATTACTCCTGTCAAATGATCTGGCTGCATTCAGTAAATTCAAACTCAATACAGTCAACTTCGGATATAAGGGACCCGGATATGAGGGATTTTCGCCTATAAGGAACTGTTTTGGAAGGTCCGGATGATCGATTTCCATGCAATTTCGGTCGGATATAAGGGACAGTCGGATATAAGGGACGAATTTCGGTGGTCCCGCTGGGTCCCTTATATCCGAAGTTGACTGTACGTTTA
Organism: Tigriopus japonicus; assembly: GCA_010645155.1. Taxonomy (NCBI): domain Eukaryota; kingdom Metazoa; phylum Arthropoda; class Copepoda; order Harpacticoida; family Harpacticidae; genus Tigriopus; species Tigriopus japonicus. The sequence goes on along the minus strand of JAAGOF010000071.1, from coordinate 1,037,985 downwards.
TTTTTAGTTAAACCCTTGCTTCTTATTAGAA
>JAAGOF010000071.1:1009006-1021109 GCA_010645155.1 Tigriopus japonicus | reverse complement strand
TTCGGGATTGAGGTGAAGTTGGATCTTTGGGATTGAGGTAAAGTTGGATTTTAGGGATTAAGAAAACGTTGGTATTAAGGGGTTGAGGAAAAGTTTAACAATAATGATTAAAGTTACGTTGAAAATTGGAGATGGTTGAAAAGTTGGATTTCAGGGATTGCGGAAAAGTTGGATTTCAGGGATTGCGGAAAAGTTGGATTTTAGGAATTAGAGAAAAGTTGGATTTTAGGAATTAGGGAAAAGTTGGAGTTTAGGGATTTATAAAAGTTGGATTTTAGGGATTGGGAAAAAGTTGGAGTTTAGGGATTGGGGAGAAGTTGGAATTTAGGGGTTGAGGAAAAGTTTAACTTGAATGATTGAAGAAACATCGTATTTTGGAGAATGAGGAAAAGTTGGATTTAAGGAATCAAGGAAAAATTCGTTTTTTGGGATTAAGGGAAAGTTGGAATTTAGGGATTGAGGAAAAGTTGAATTTTAGGGATTGAGATAACGTGGAATTTTGTAGATTGAGGAAAAGGTGGATTTTACGAATTGAAGAAAAGAGGAATTTTAGGTAGTAGACAAGGTAAAGTTTAATTTTTGGGATTGAGGGAAATAATTTTTTTGTGGGATTGATGAAAAGTTTGAATTTAAGGATTCAGGTTAAGTGGAATTTTAAAGATTGAGGTAAAGTGGAAGCTTTGGGATTAAGGCAAAGTTGGGTTTTTAGGGATTGAGATTGACTGGATTTTCAGGAATTGAGGAAAAAACTACCAGGATCAGGGATTGGGGTACAATGGATCAAGATCAGGGAATTTAGGTTAAGTGGATGAAGATCAGGGATTGAAGTAAGGTAGAGGATTATCCATTGAGGTTAAGTTGATTGAGGTAAACAGGATTGTGGTTAAGTGAATGTGAATTAGGAATGGAGGCAAAGTTGATCAAAATCAGGGAGACCAGTAAAGTTAATTGAAATCGGGATTGGGGCAATGTAAATGAACATTAAGAATGAAGGTAAAATGGAAGGAGATCAGGGATGGAGGGCAAGTGGATGAAGTTCAGGGATTAAGGTAGAAAGTGGATTAAAGTCTGGGTTTAGGTAAAGGGAATAGAGCTCAAAAATTGAGGTAAGGTAAAGAATTTCGACTCACAGCATATTTAGGAGTTGAGCACTGAGTTAAATTGGATTGAGGTAGAGTGGATTGAGGTCAATTGGATTGAGTTAGAGTGGATTGAGGTCAATTGGATTGAGGTAGAGTGGATTGAAGTAGAGTGGATTGAGGTCAATTGGATTGAGTTAGAGTGGATTGAGGTCAATTGGATTGAAGTAGAGTGGATTGAGGTAGAATGTGAATGAACATAAAGAATGAAGGATAAATTGTAAGGCGATCAGGAATGGAGGGCAAGTGGATGCAGAGATCAGGGATTCAGGGATCAAGGTAAAGTGGATTAAAGTCTGGATTTAGGTAAAGGGGATAAAGCTCAAAAAATGAGGTAAGGTGGAGAATTTCGACTCACAACATCTTTAGGAGTTGAGCATTGAGTTAAATTGGATTGTGGTAGAGTGAATTGAGGTCAATTGAATTCAGTTAGAGTGGATTGAGGTCATATGGATTGAGGTAGAGTGGATTGAGTTAGAGTGGATTGAGTTAGAGTGGATTGAGGTAGAGTGGATTGAGGTCAATTGGATTGAGTTAGAGTGGATTGAGGTCAATTGGAATGAAGTAGAGTGAATTGAGGTAGAGTGGATTGAGTTAGAGTGGATTGAGGTCAATTGGATTGAGGTAGAGTGGATGAAGATAGTGGACAGTGGTACAGTTGGTTAAGATAAGGGATAGAGGCATCGTGGATGAATATTAGGGATTGACAGGCATCCTGACATTCATGTTGAGGTGTTTGAAATCATTCAAATTACATTCACCCATAATGATATCATCAACATTTATTGGATGTCCACAGTGACATGCTGGTGCACCACCCGTAACGGCGGGGAACTTGCCAAGTAGCGTCATGTTTCACAGGCGCGCCCGGTCAAGTAAAAGCGCTCTGTGCAGGATCCAGTAAAGCTCTTCATACTTGAAAAGTAGTGACAAGTTTACTCAAAAATGCCTTTTTCACTAAAATTTATTTTAAAACTAACTCACAACTAAAAAGTGGACACGAGGGTCTAGATGCTTGCCATCTAGTTCAATATATAAAAAAAATATAATCTATTTGATGGAGTTCCCGAAAAGCCGTCACACGCTCAAGTGATCAAAATGACACCTCGTTGGTAAACAAGGCACAATTTAAAGCTGAATGACTAATTGACCTACGGTTTCTTAAGGGCTTTACGGTTTCTAATGCCCTAATCAATTGTTAACTCAGGGTAGAAAGGAACGGAACGTTTTAACGAAAAAAGAGGGCTTAATCAAAACCATCGATGCTGAAAGCAGCTGACTGCAAAGGTGTAGAAACTAGAGCTGTGCATCGGATCCGAAAAGTCGGATCCGATCGGATCCGAATCCGATCGGATTCGGATTCGTTCGGATTGACGCAAGAATTTTCGGATTCGGATTCGTTCGGATTTAAGCGCGAATTTTCGGATTCGGATTCGTTCGGATTCGCCAAAACCTGTCGGATTCGGATTCGGATTTGCGAAATATTTTTCGGATCCGACATAATCCGAAACCAATCCGAAATTTTCATTTTACTTTCTTATTTCAATTCACAATATTTTCATAATGAGACCTTTTTTATGATTTAAATGCAATCTCCTGCCTTCAACTCTGAATTTTTTAATGACTCCACAGGGTATTATAATGTTTCAGATTTTACCAATTGAATAATAGCATTTGCAGATCAAATATTTCTATATTAAGAGAATCATAGAAAGGTTTTGTACACGTAGAAAAAAAAAGTTACAAAACGTGTTTAAAGCAAAACCATCCTATTTGAATAAAGTAAAGATTTTGCCAAGTATTCACCCCTGGATTACAATTAAGTGCGTAAATATCAGCCCACTTGACACCAAACTGACTTAAAGATAAAAATGTTTTTACCCCATTTAATTACGCAGTTTTTTCTGCATTTGACTGTTGGTATGATTGTGATTTTTTGAAATTATATCCTTTCGTAAACATTTTAACATATTTGGTTCATTTTGGGAAATTCTATTGTGCTATTCATTAATTTGCTCTAATTGTCCTGAAATATTTTGCATAAAAACAAGAAAATGCTTATTTTTTCCTGGAAAATGCCAAGAAGGTAAAAAAATCAAGACTTAATGTGGAATTATTAATAAAATAGATTATATTAAAAGATTGTGTTCTGGGCACTTCTAGTTGAAATAGTGTTGTTATTTCCAATTTAGGCCAAAATAACAAAATAATCAGATTTAAATCGGAATGAGCAAAAAAATTTTGAATTAATGTCTGATTGAGCTAAAAAATTTCGGATTTTTTCGGATTATCGCCAAATTTTCGGATTTTTTTCGGATTTTGCGCCAAATTTTCGGATTCGGATTCGTTCGGATTGGGCAGAAGATTTTCGGATTCGGATTCGTTCGGATTAGGCAAAACTTTTCGGATTCGGATTCGTTCGGATTGAGTTGCAAATTTTCGGATTCGGATTCGTTCGGATTGAGTTGCAAATTTTCGGATTCGGATTCGTTCGGATTGAATGGAAGCTGTCGGATTCGGATTCGGATTAAAGAAATCAAGTTCGGATTGGATTTTGGGGACCTTTCGGATCCGATGCACAACTCTAGTAGAAACACATAATTTACCCGGAAATCAATATTGTCCAAGCGTTTTGAATTGCCAATTCACAATTATATAACATTCATTGTACGTAGGGCCCACTTTTGGGTCCAACGGTGGTCATTGAGGGGGGCCAGTAGTTATGGTGAAAGTCCAAAATAGTAGGCCCTTGAGCCTCCATAGTTCTGCACTCATGGGCCCTGAGCTCTTTGATGGTAGATATGTGGGTCCATGAACTAGTGATGGACCGAAAGGGCTCATAACCGAAACCGAAAGTTTCGTCCGAAAGAGGGCTTAACCGAAACCGAAACCGAAACCGAAAGCAGTGTTCACTGTTTACAAAATTGTTCAAATGCAAAATCCGCCTTAAAAATTAGAATGTGTTCGATGTTGGGTAGTCGCAAAGTTTGAAAAATCTTAAAACTTAAATTTCAAAGGTTTTTGGACCAATTTTTTTTTCGATTTTGTTGTCAAACTCCATTTTATATAGTGCTTGTCTGCTTTCGGTTTCGGTAGGCATAACCGAAACCGAAACCGAAATTTCGGCCGAAATTTCGGCCGTAATTTCGGCCGAAAGCGCTTTCGGTCCATCACTACCATGAACCTACCAAGATCCGTTTGGAGGGCCCCTGACTATACAAAGTACAATTTGGTGGACCTTGGCCAACCCTTGGTCTACAAGAATAAAATCCATGGCACTTTAATACAACCGGACATATCACCAGAAAACATGAAAATTCTACAAGAAAAGATCTCTTTCTTCTTTTTAGCCAAAGGTAGAAATTACATATGTTTATGCTCTGGGTCCGGCAAAAATTTGTGTCACGTTTTCTTTGTAGCTTAGGGGTCGACGTTCGTATTCGTACTTCATTTAACAAGTTTGGTCGAACATTTGCTTAGCTTGCAGATTAACATGCAGTACTTCCTGATTTCGTAATGAAAAATGCACCACTTTCCTATTACGCTATTAGCCTTCTTTTCACGAATTCCGAGAAGGACTCATGGTTTCAGATTCATCAGAACACCTAAGCCTAGTCCCTAGAAATTGTTTCGATGGGTGTACCTCTGATAAAATGCATACATTTGGTTCATGACACAATTCTTGAATCGAAATGTGTAAATTTTAGACTTGCTGAGGGTTCCTCGGCCCACTTGACCAACCGGTTTTAGTCCTGTAGAACTGTTGCTACTGGATGTTAAGGTGTAAGACCAACCTTTGGATCGTCGGCAAAAGTTCACGTGTATGTTTTATTATTATGGCGATTATAAAATGACTTTATTTAGACACTTCAGATTTCGTAGGTTTGGTCTCTACTTACAAATTGGGCTAGTCAGCTCAGATGTCACAAATGAGAACTGACATCGAAGATGGAGTCCAAATTAAGGAAAAAATCGTTGTGGACCTGTTTGGAAAAAATGACATACAAAGAGCATTGTACTCCCGGCAAAAAACTGGTTTACGTCAAGTTCAATTATTGGCGTCAGTTTATCTTTACTCCCTTGAGAGAGATCCTTAAAAATCTACGAGATCTTTGGTTACAAGCATTTGTACTGCAAGCCTTGCCCTGTCCAAGTGATACGGAATGCACAGCAAAGACATTTTAGGCGATGATCCCCTGGCCGAAAAGGATCTGATCCCAGTTCTACATGGGTCTTCCATTGAAAACCACAAGTTAGGTATCGACGCCAAAGAGCAAATCTTGGAAGCAATAGGTGGGTTCGGTAAATGGCAACTGAAAAAATGCTCCTTCATCGTCGCTGTCATTTGGATGCCGGCCTCGTTTCATCTCCTCAATATGGTGTTCTTCAGGTAAGAATTGGATATTTTGCCCATGAGACGTTTTTGAGCAGGGTGTGAACATTAATCTACAGAGTCCGAGGGCATAAATGCCGGTCTATTTTTTTTTTTAAATTTAGTGCGTTTTTTTCACATGTAATCTAAAACTCTAAAAACAAACCATTCGTGGCGTTGTCTCATCTATCAATTTTGTTTTGGCTTAATACAAATGAAATGCGAAATGCGAACTGACTTTTCAAGAACGAAGATACCATAGAGTGATTGATTTGCTCAACGCACAAGTAGCGCCAAAAGCTAAATTGTTGGGGTCGATGTCCGAACCGTTAGGCCTCTCCAAAAGTCTAAAAATCAACGTACTGAGCTCCTGGAAATGGTGGTTCAAATAAAAAACAAGGTCAATGCTTTTTGAAGGACCTCACCATCCAACTGCATCACGGCTGACCCCACCACTAGCATCGTGAGGTACGCCAACGCCCTAGAGGTGTCAGATTGGACAATGAGGAAGGCCAAAAAGGATTATTTGGGTCTCAAATCAGGTGCTAGGACACCTAAACACCTTTTGACAGCAAAAATGAGGGAGAAAGGTTGGAGCGATGCCAAAAATCCTCGGTATTTTTGAACCGCCATGGATCAACTGTGAAGATTTACTCAGACAACATAATCTTCACCGTGGGCCATGTTTACGACAGACGGAATGATAGATTCATCGCAGAATCACCAGATGAGTTCAAAGGTGTGTTCAGGACGAAGCATCCGGCTCAGGTCATGGTTTTGGGCGTCCTGGCGAGTGATGGCAAAAGATGCCGTCCTTTCTTCAAGGTTGGAGAGAAGATTGGGTCTAACGAGTACTTGAAGTACACGGTTCAGCCCTGGTTGAAGGCCCAATATCCCGAGGGCAACTATGTGCAGACTATGTGTCAATTATTTCTAACATGTAATTCATTACAATTACAATTACATGGGTCTCAAAAGTAATTAAATACCATTCAGTCCAACAAGACTCCTCATCCTAATAGTGAATCCCTAGGGCAAGTGTGCCATCCAGAAGGCGTGGGCCTTTTATTCAAAGGACGTGGTGGCTAACGCTTGCAGCACCTTCCGTCGAAGGATCGAGGCTGTAATTGAAGTTGAAGGGGGGCATATGGAATAAAATTTGTTGCTTATGGATGCAAACCTGTCACAAAATTGTTTTCCGATGTTTGAAGTGTTAAAGAAGTTATGACTGTTCTTGTAAATTGTGTTTCTGACCGGACATTTTTGCCCTCGGATCCTGTAGGGCGGAAACGGATTTTTGGTGCACTCCTCCGAGAAAGTTCCCCTTCGATGTTGGGTTGTGGAAAAATTACAGTAATCCAGGTGAAATAGGAAAGCAATGCCACCAGTATAACATTGACTATGATAGTTTCAACAGCTTGAAGGAGGCTTTTGGTAAGATTCTAATAGTTTCGTGGAAACTTAACGTGAAAAATCTTACGTCATCGAAAATCCCTTTAGAATCGGATGCATATGCTAGTGCGGTTTCCAACCAAGCCGTTGTTCCTTGCTCCATGTGGACCTATGACCGAAGCTTTTGGAAACGAACCATCATCCAAGAATGGGATCTCGTGTGCGAGAGAGAATGGATGCAGAAACTGACGCAACAAGTTACCTTCTTTGGACTTTTGGTTGGAGTTTTTACTGCTGGTATGATTTCGGACAAGTAAGGCTTCTATTGTGTCTTGGGTCTCTATCCGTAGTTCGGTAGAGACATGTGCGTATGCTTTTTTTACTAACTCAAAAGGCATATCTTGAAAAAATGTTATTTGATAAAAAGATCCTGATTTCTTTTTCTGGCACGTTGTCCGGTCCGGTCAAAAAGGTCATGTTAAAAAAGTTACAGTAAAAAGGTCGCAGACCCACAAAGCCAGGGACCCTGACTTGTTCAATGATTGAGGATTGTCCCATGTTACCCCAAATTGACCGGGTGGAACACAATCTTTCCCAGATTGGGGGGTGAGGCATGGCGTAGTGCGTACTGCGTCGGGTTGTCGTGCGGAAGGTTGGGGTTCGATCCCGGCTGACTGCCACTCTCCACAAACTCAGCTCTTCGGAGTCAAAATTTAGCATTTGAACCGTCTTTCAATGCAAAAAACCAAATCTACAAACTCAACTCTTCGGAGTCAAAATTTAGCGTTGAACTGTCTTTCAATGCAAACAAGGCAAGCCCCGGTTCGATCCCGGGCTTGCCGAGTCCTAATGACCTGTGGTATTAAGTTACATGCAGAAGTCACGGCCCTTGACGGCTTAAATGGGCGAACCTGGGGTCATTTCCGAGGGTGAGGTAAAAATTAATGCTTGCTTGTTAGCTTGTCCAAGTGGAGCGGCAATATCCCCATATGGTGGACAGCCTCTATCAGATCATAGCTGCGAAGCTGCGTTCTGACTCCACCACAAACAAACAAACAAACAATCTTTCCCAGCAAAAGGTCTCATTTGTATAGTCAACATGAAGCCATTCCCAGCACTATTCCTTTTTTAAACAATGGTCCCAACCCATTTTTCAAGTTCTGCCTGTCAGGATCTCGGCTTCTAAGATACTCCGGGTGGAACACAATCATCCAATGGTACTGTGACCTTTTTTCATCGTGACCTTTTAACCTATAATCGCTGGAGTAGCGAGAGGATCAGGGTATTCCTAGTCATCGTCCTAGTTTAATAGCAACCAAGGACATCTTTTAACGTACTCTACGTAACAACCAATAGCTCGCTCTGAAAATTAGCTTGTAGTCTGTGATCATTCAACTCATTACTGGTTTGATCAACAATTTTACTTTACCACTCATTTTGTTGAAAGTCAATGCATCCACGTATTCTTGCTTAACATTAAAAAATGAAAAAGAAGAAGCAAACAATGAGAGGTGTCTCCAAAAATAGGTTGGGTCGAAAGGCGGGAATGTTGATTATGCTTACCATGACCATCATTTGTGGAACTGGAGTGTCTTTTGCTCCCACCTACGCTGCGTTCTTGGTGGGAATTTGGGGTGGTGGTTTCTCCACTATTGGTTTCGGCACCATCATGTATTGCTGGATGATGGAACTGATCTCAGGGCGAGAGAAAACAATCCTTGGATGTGTCCCTCACTTGAACTCTGCCTTTTGGGGTTTAGTCACGGCACTCATTGCTTACTTTGTTCCCAATTGGCAACACATGGAATTGATCTTCACTCTCCCACTCATTTTACTCTACAGCGCGTATTGGATTCTCCCCGAGTCTCCCCGGTAAAATCAGTCAAACTACCATGTTACAAAATGTACTTGCAGTGTATTTTTATATCAATTTTTAGGTGGTTACTAACACATGGACGAACTGAGGAGGCGGAAAAAATCCTTCGTTCCATTGCCGCGTATAATGGAACACCTTTATCGGAAAAGTTTTATTTAATTCCGCCTCATCATGGACATAACCACGCTGGGAAAGGAGTGTTTGGTTTCTTGGCCATGTTCCGCACCCCGAATCTCCGGAAAAAGACCCTGATCACCTTTTATATGTGGTTCTCGACGGCCACTGTGTATTTTGGTCTCACTTTGAACAGCAATAGCATTGGAGCCTCGCTTTTTGTCTATTTCACATGTGGCAAAGGTCAGTCCATTCAAGTAATTCAAATCAAGCCATTAAATTCGACATTTGTATTTGGCTGGTTCATGAGGAACGTATTACACAGAGGAAATTAGTCACTGGGCGCGGTATATCGGTCACAGGGTAAAGCGTTCACGGTGAAAAGGCCACAGTAAAAAGGTCACAAGGTGAAAAAGACCGGTGCAGTTACAAAGGGGCCAAGGGGATGATTTCAGGAATCCTAATATGTACCATGGTTGAAGATTGTCTTATGGGTTTGCAGGATAATCTAAGTGCAACACAACCGAGCAAAGCGAAACTAAACATAGTCACCAGGAACCCATTCCAAACACGTTATTCTTTAAGCAATGGTATTATCCTGCCCCATATCCACCAAACCCCGGAGGTGGGTGTTCCTCTACCCCTCTTGAATCCAGATTGCCCTCTACCGATGGATGTACCTATGGGCTTCAAAGATAATCTGGTTGGAACACAAACTGTCAAAGGAAAATAACCATTTTTCTGCGACCTTTTTACTGTGCTCGTTTTGCCGTGTGTCTTTTCTAGTTTGACCACTTTATCTTTTTGTGACCTTTTTATTGTGACCTACTTTCCTGAGACCTTCGTACCTCCAATCGTTTGTCACATCCACAATAGCTCATATAATAGTATGGGATTCAATCTTGGAAAGAAAAGATGTGTGAAAAAAGAATTACAAACACTGACCCATTGTGGAATTCTCACTCCCAAGACCTGAAATATTTCGAGGTAAAGCAAATATTGACAGGGTTAGAATAGAATAAGTAAGGCAAAAACACTTAAAAATGGTCCATTCACGATGATAAAATATCAACAGTGCAGAGAATTCGAGCCCGTTGACACGAATTGAACATACAATGTCTCATTCAAAGTTTGCTTACATTTGTAAGGTCTCTTCCATGACTGCTTTTTTCAAAAAAAAATGTTTAAATGGTTTCAGAATAAAATGGGATTTTTTACAGAGAAAAATCAAATTAAACCAATTGTCCGGCTGGTAATTCAAAGCTCACATGCTTAATTTCAACTTGATCGACAGAATTTTGTGGCAGTAAGAGTAATTTGTAGCATAGAGCATAGCGCGCTTTTCCGACCGAAGTATGTACTCCGACTGTTACAAATTTCGGAACGTTGTTTCGCGTGAAAAATGTAACGCACCATGCAGAAATTCAGCATACGACATCCTTAAATGCCTGTCATATCAATCTTATCAGAACAAAACCCTTTACATACATAGAATTTGATTTGTGAAAAATGCACAACTGAACGCTAGAGTGGAGGCTCCCATGTCTTACGAATCCTTTGGTTCTTTGGTTAATTGTACTAATTCAAGAGCTTTGGGTAATGAGTAGGTCTGAGAATTTGACGCTAAAATCCTTTTATTTTGCTTTTTGAGCCTTTATTTGCATTGGTTTGCATTTTGGCGCTTGCCTCTGCCTCGTCTGCCTTCAATGAAGAAAGCGAGCAGTTTCAAAATTTGCCGCCTAGATAGAGACGAGCAAAGCAGGCTGACCTGTGATGAAACATGAAATGGACACTGTCCTCAGTGTGGCCAACTAGCATTTTTCGATGCTAATTTCTGAAAATTGGCATTTTTCAAGGGCAAAGGCATTGCAGAATTTTGATTAGCATCGCTCGGATTTTTAGCATTTTTCTAACATTATTTGAAAGGCTCTAGAATCAAAAAAATTTACATAGCATTTTAGCATTATTCTAACACATCCTGGAAAAACATCCAAATTTTGGCTTCAAAGACAGCTGATTTTGACAGCTGAATTTGCCTACGTTCCCTGACTAAAAAAAGATAAATTGGAAAACTTGTGATCCTTATTTTCAAGTTGGTTCTACAATACAGTTAACCAAATTTCTAGTCAACTTAAGAAAGGGCACAAAGCATTACTTGTCTCAAAAAAGATTAGATTTGTGATGGAACAACAACACCAACTACAGAAAAACAGCTTTTAAACCAATTAATGAATAAATATTGTTTCAGCAAAAAAATGGATCAAAAAGGGCCTCTAACCTTTAGAAGGTTAATGTATCAACTTTGGTGTGAAATTTCAGTCTTGAAAATGCATGTCTGCTTTTGGTTTTCACAGAGACATAAGTGAAATTGAAATAAAAAAGCCCTTTTGGTCCATCATTGGACAAATTTAATCCTAGTTAATTTGAAGAAATCGTTTAAAACATAATGTTTGGTTTCTTACAAACCTTAAATTATTCAAGAAAATAACTTTTATAATTGTCATCAAAAAAAGTGCTGCATAACTTGCCAATTGTTTTGTTTTGCTCTTTATGATTTATTTCACAATTAATGCATTAAAAATTTTTGAAGGCAAAGTTCGTAACTAGTTTTGGCAAGTGGCTGAAATATATATTTTGTGTCAATTTCAGCAAAATTAAAGTCAAAATATAGATTCAAATATTCACTAATGGGCATAATAGCCGCTGCAGTCCCTTTTTTGTATTAGAAAAAGTAGCATTTTTCTAGCATTTTCCATTTTCCAATTAGCATTTTTCTAGCATTGATTTGACTTTGACTGGCATCGTCGCTCCATAAAAAGTTGGCCACCCTGACTGTCCTATTGATCGTAAGATGCTCAGCATTTTGTCAACCAATTTTGAGAGAGATTGTTTGATGCTTAGGGCTGAATAGTTAAGGTTTTTCCTAACAGCCTAGGTTTTAACCAAAAACGTTGTTTTGGGGCAATTTTTACATAAAACAAAACTTGCAACCTAATTTTAACTTTTTTCTTATCCTAAAGTCATTTAAAAAATAAGATTCCTTACCCGAGTGTTTTAAAAAACAAAACAAAGGAAAAACGAGAAAAGGGGCTCCACAAAGCTTTTCATTCCATCAACATGCCGAATCAGCGTTAGCAGGTGGTTTTGGGCCGACATTGCAAAAAGTTGTTTGAAATACGGCAAATTACGGCGCTCACCGCCATTTTTGAA